>CAJQUW010016667.1:0-151139 GCA_907163375.1 Prostheceraeus crozeri
AACATAGGAAAAAAATATCGGTATCACCTCCACAAAGCCGCGTTCTATTTATCAGTGACATCTTTTCAAATCATTGTAGTATAACTGGTACATTTCCAATTTGCTATAGTCAAGTACCGCCTGACCAACATAAATCAATTTATTCAACATTATTGAAGGTTTATACATTTCCATAGCAACTAGATCTTCATCAAATATCTTATGCTGTACATAGAGAGGATAATTTGATAATTTTCGACATTGTTCCACGCTGTTTACTAATTTGAATTTTCTCCTTCGTCTTACATTTTCCATTGTTTTACCATATAAAGAATTATTTTTCAACTTATAAAATGACTTTTCAAAGTTGGTACTTGATTGAGCTCTCTTTTGTGAATTCATATCAATGTACGTTCTCAACCATGACTTTTTTGTGAACTTTATACCGTTGTGAATTCTGTGATTTCATACCCATGGATAAATAAAATTTAATATTGAATAGTGTACAACATAATTTTCCCTATTGAATTGATGAAGCAAGAGTTTTTTAGTTGAACTGAATTTAGTGTTAGTAGTATATAGTGTGACATCCGGCGCGACGCTTCGCTTCGCTTCGCTTCGCTTGCGCCGGATGTCACACTTTTCCGGGGTTTTTCAAAAAATCAAAATTTCAAAAATTTAGGTAGACTTCAAATTTCACGTGGCCGAAAGCCGAAGGGGCGAAGATTTAGGTAGTGACAAATTTTCAAAAAAACAAAATTTCAAAAATTTAGCCGGTCTCAAAATATCACGTAATCTCAAATTTGAGAATTACAATTTTCTCGCTTAAATCATGACCGTTCCAGGACACCGAAAATCATAAAAGTTAAGAATCTCAAAATTTGAGAATTACAATTTTCTCGCTTAAATCATGACCGTTCCAGGACACCGAAAATCATAAAAGTTGAGAATTTCAAATTCATGAATTTTAACCATCTTTTAGGTTTTTAAAATATAACATGTGACTAAAAATATTTCTTTAAAAATGGAAGAAACAAAAGTGGAAGGAACCGCAAGAATATATCCTTCATTATCATATGAAATGGATATTGCAAAACACAAAGATAGAGTACGTTATATGAAAGATAAGGAATCTCAATTATTATTAAGATTAGAGCATTATAAAAAATTAAGAAAGAGATGGAGTAAAGTTAAGAATGTAACACAAGGAATTGGCATATTCTTAACGATAAGTTTAGGCGCTCTCACTATTGTTATATCTTCAGGTGTTTTAGTAATTCCAGTAGTTGCTACAGCTTTAACAGGTACGGGTGTTTTTGCAACTTCACTTGTTACAATGTTAGATAAATCTTTAATAACTAAGAAACGAAAATCATTAAAAACTAAGCATTTACATATTAAAGAAGTCTATGATAAACTACATTACTACTTTCAAAGAGTATGTGATGATAATGTTATTACGTTAGATGAGATTGAAAAATTTGATCAAATAGCTAATGAAGTAAATCAAACCTTTCAATTACAGTCCGAAAAAGTTGATGATAAGAATAGACAGGATGGCAAAATTTCTAGTGATGGTAAAATTTCTAATGAAGAAAATGATAAAATTTTTTTAGAAGAGCTAAAAACTTTAAGCGAAAATTTAAGCAAAACTTTATTAAACAAAACTTTATTAAACAAAACTTAAAACGAGAAAACTTTAAACGAAAAGATGTCAGACAACAAAGCAATAAAAAAATAATTTGTTCAGTAAAATGTTTTTGTTGTATTCCAATGTTACCACAAAATTCAAATATTATATTTTAAAAATGGATAAAATTAAAGCTGATAATCAAAAAAGAATTAAACAATTAGAAGAGTTAATAAAACAAAGAAATATTATGAAAGAAAATCATCTTCAACATAGAATGATAAAAGCTGGCATTCAATCTGATATGTTTGAAAAATGCAGCAAACCGAGCAAGTAAAAACTGATTTTGAGAAAACTATGAAACCATTTAAAACTCTTGAAAAAGAAAGTACAAATAATGATAAACAAATTGATATAACAGATCCAGAGCACAAAACTATATTAGATGACTATGGATTACTAGAATCAAACATTAATAAGAAATTACCAAAATCTATGCAATTTGAACATTCTATTTCATTTATAGATGGAAAACAATACCTAGATTTTATCTCGGTCAAAAAGAAATATTTCCACAACCTTTTCGAGGTATAATTTTTTCACCAGATAAATCTCCTTTTAATTTAGATAGAAATTTTGTTAATCTTTTAAGAGGAGCAGATTTAAATAATTATGCTGTAGAAGATATCATAAAATATAAAGCTATGTTAGACAGAGTTGGTGCAGTAAAATCTCTTAGACGTTATAAACAATTAGAAAATTTATTATCAACGGGAGTTAAAGTAGGGAAAGGTTTATCTGAAAAACAGAAAACAGAAACAACCATATTCTTACCAGATGATCCACAAGAATTACTAAATAGATTAAATATTTTAATATCTGCAATAAAAGAAGGACATAATTCTAGTTTCAATGAAATTCATGCTATATTGAAAAGACTGTTAGAAAAGAAGATTCTAAATGAAGAGGATTATAAAAGTGTAACGAACCGATGGTTCTAGGGCTTCGCCCGTAGCTGAAATATGTTGTTTCTAATTTTTATCTATGATTTTTATTCATGATTTTTATCTATAATTTTTATCTACGATTTTAATCTATGATTTTTAGCTATAATATTTATTTAAAATTTTAACTAAAAAATGTGTTCAGCAGATTTAGACAAAATTAATAATCATTTAGAAAATCTAACAGAGATTTTGGGTTCATCAAAATTTAGTACGACGTTAAAAATTATAACAACTACTTCATCACACACTTGTAATTTAGAACCCATTCTACATTTGGAACAAAATAAAAATTATCAAATTGCATTGACTAGTTTCTCTACATTTAACACTATTCAAAACGTTATCAAAGATGTGAATGATCAATTTAGATATTCTACTGATAAAGGCAAAACATGGAAAGTACTAACTTTTCTTCCTGGTTCTTACGAAGTTGAATCAACATCAAATGAAATTAAGAGACATTTAGGTATACCATTTAAAGATAAGAAACAATTACATTTTTCAGTTGAACCGGCAGTTAATAAATTTTCTCTTACTTTAGACGAAAATCATCAAGTTGATTTTAATCATGATAGATCATTGTCAAAGCTATTAGGATTTAATAAACAAACCTATAGTCAAGGTTATCATTTAGGTGAGAAGATTCCTAAAATAACTGAAATAAATTCAATTGTTGTACATTGTGACATTATTGAAGGAGGATATATAAATGGTAAATTGTCAAATTTAATATTCAGTTTTCCAGCTTTTACTGTACCCATTGGTTATAGATTAAATGTATTTCCCCAAACATTAATATATTTCCCTATTACAAGAAAAACTATTAACAACATTAACATTAGAATCACTGATGAAAAAGGACAAGAAATAAATTTTGGAGGTGAAGAGATTATGATAGATCTTTTGGTTCGAGAGGTATAAACTCCCGTTCGGGAGGTATAAACTCCCGTTCGAGAGGTATAAACTCCCACGCGAAGCTAGAGAAGTTTAATTTTCTTCTTCTTCTTTAAAAATAAAAATAAAATAAAAATAATTTTTTTTATTAAAAAATGAGTGAACTACCTCCATTAAATAAAAAAAACTTAAATTTAATCATCATCCAAATTTATCTAATAAAGTTTTTTCAGTTATTTGTGGAAGATCAGGATGTGGAAAAACTTATCTATTATTTAAAATTTTAACGACTCCAAATTTTTTGGATTATAACAATCTTATAATTTATACAACAACAGCAGATCAACCCGTCTATCAATTTTTAAAATATGGATTTGAAAATAATCTTAAAAAACAGCAATTGCTTCATTATTCAAAGAATATGAAAAATCTGAAGATGAAGAAGAAATAAGTTCGTGGTGTGAAGAAGCAGCAAAAAATAATCAGTTAGTTGAAACCAATAAAAATAAGCATATAAAGATACAATTAATAGATGATAGTGGTAATATGCAAGATCCTAGTAAACTAGATAAAACAATGAAACATTGTGTAATTTTTGATGATTGTGTTAATGATAGAAATCAGTCAGTTCAGAGAAATTATTTCACAAGAGGTAGACATAATAACTGTAGTGTTTTTTATTTAACACAAAGTATGTATTCATTAGACGGAAGTGTTATTAGAAAGAATGCAAATATATTTATACTATTTGAAATAAATGCAAGAAACTTAAGTGATTTGTTAAGAGATTTATGCGTAAGAAATAAAGATGAATTTAAACAATCGTGTAACAATGCTTGGTCAAAAGATTATGGCTTCATTACAATTAATATTCATAAAAAAATTCATGATAGAGTTATAGAAAATATTTTCGCGGAGTGACCGAACGGAGTGACCGAATAATTTTTTCTTATAAACTTTTTGTTAATAAAAATAAAAAAAAATATGTTGGATGCTTATAAGATAGAGCATGTACCAGTTTTAAAAGATTATCGTCATCCTACAAATCCTGTAAATTCGAAGAAAGAAGCTAGATTTTATTATCATCATAAATACGTAGCGCTCGTTACAGATTATAAAACAAAACATGGTATTAAACCGTGTGTTAAAACAAAAGACTTTCCACTTTGTTTAAGAAGTTTCCGAGTATTTTTGGCGTATAATAATTAAAAATGGTTGGTTAAGAAAGAACATTTAACAACACATGAATTAGAAACATTACATCAATTACATATTCCTGTGTATATGTAAAAACGGAACCGAGGTTCTATGTAAAAATTCATTTTTTCTTTTAAAAAATATGAATCGTGAAATGTCTCTCGGACAAACGTCTAGGATTGATGAATTAATCAAGAAACAAATTGCTGAGTTTGATGCGCAAATTAAACATAGTAAACGTAGTAAACGTATTAAAAAACAGAAACGTACTAGACGTAGTATTAGACGCAATATTAAAAAACAGAAAAGTGGAACAAAAGAAATATTAGAAACTCCTATTAGTGATATCTTTTTTGATGATAGAATTAAGGATGAGCTTGGTGATGATTTATGTAATTTATTTAATCCAAATGAAATTAAATATGAAAATGTATCTTTTATTAATGTAGTAAATGATATGCGGAAACTTTTAGCAAATGGTAAAATTATTAATTTACTTGGAAAAGTTATTAAAGATCAGGAAAATATAATTCAAAATTTTTACGTAACCTTTTATAATAAAAAATCATTTGAAACATGGTTTTCGAATCTGGATGAGAAATCCGATGCTAACGAATGGATTTTTACAGGTAATATTAAATATGAAGATTTTGGAATGAAGTTAGTACAAAGATCGCATAGAGGGGCAGGGATTAATATGAAATATAGAATCAAAGAATATTTCGGTGAATATTGTTATATTCCTTCTGAAGATTTTTGTTTTATTAAATGTTATAATGTTTTACGAGGTTTTAATGAAGAACAAGGAGAAATGATGAAAGAAATGTTTAATAATTTTTTATATAAAGAGAAAGCCACATCTAGAACAGGAGTAATGTCAAACTGCAAATTTTCTCAATTCAATAAATATTTTGGAGAATGTGTTCAATATTATAGTCCTGCAAATCGTCATTTAAATCCTAGAGGAATTGAAACGTTTCATAATTATGTTTATTACAATTATTTTCACGCAGGTTCAACAATTGGTCACTATTGTTTAATTAATAAATCTCATAAATTAAAAGCTATTAGAGAAATTGAAAATAATTTCAAACCCATATATAAAACAGTTACTGATGAAAATCTAACAACGCGTCCATATAAAATCATAACAAAGAAAAAAATTGACTATGGTTCAACATATATTAGGGATCTCGAAACTTTTCCCGATCCTAACTGTTCAACAGCTCATCCTATTCCTTACGCTGTAGGAGCTATTAATTTTAATAAATTTATATGTTGTTTACCGAAACAAAGATTGAAAGAATTAGAAACACGTTTGTTAAGTGATATGATTAAAATTAAACGATCAAAAGATGAAGATGAAATTAAAAAACTTAAAAAACAGATTAATGAGTATAATAATTTAACTGAATTAGAATTTAATAAACTTCAAAATTGTGTGAAAATATTTACGAGAACTGAGGATGATGAATGTTCGATCGGGGGAAACCCAGAGGACGTATGTCCGATCCATCAATTTTTTAAAACTCTTGGAAAATTTAATTATTCGAGAGTAACTTTAATAGCTCACAATTCATCAGGTTTTGATTCCTATTTTCCGATAAAAGCTAATTTTAAATTATCTAAACCGCCTCTTAAAACTTCAAGAGGAATATTGACTGCTTCATTACAAAATCCTTATACAACTGAATGTGTTAGTAGATACATTCAAAAATCTTTTAAATTTAAAAACAATATGAAAAAAGATTCACCTTCAGGTAAATTAGCACTTCAAACTATTATAATGAAATGTAGTTATCAACATGTAAAAACAAGTCTTTCTAAATGGTGTGAGAATTTTAAAATTCCTATGAATGTTTGTAAATTAAATTATGAAATTGGAGACATAACACATGAAAATTATAAAGAAAAAGAAAATGAATGGAGACCATATTTAGTTAACGATATTCTTTCTTTAGGTTTTTGTATCTACAAATATAATAATGTTATGCGAGATTTAGTTGGTGAAGATATAACTACTAATTTAACATCCTCTGCTTTAACATTTAACGGTTGGATGAAAAGCGTACAAAATGACAATATAAATATTCATTCTCATATAGATTTATGGGCTAGAAATTATATTAGAAAATCTGTTAAAGGTGGAAGAGTTTCAGCAAATATAAGAAAATACATATCGCCATTTTGTAGCATCTTGTTACCAATATTAAAACAGTATTTACCTGGTCGCTCCCCTGGGGGGGGGCTTTGTCCTTTGGTCGCTACGCTGGTGGGACTTTGTCCCCTGGAAGTAATTTAATAGATTTAATGAAACAGTATCGAGATTTAGGAGATAAAACTGAAATTTGTAAGAAAATTTCAAATCAACTACTTGAACAAAAACATGAATTTCTAATGGCTTTTGATGCCACATCTTTATATCCATCAGCTATGTATGATGAAAATTCAGAATACCCTAAAGCTGAATCCGCTAGAAAATTTAGACAAGAAGAAGAGCGGGAAATAGTATATAAATTTAATACTCAAACGTTTAGACCTAAAACTGGAATATTTACAGTTGTGTTTCAATATCCGAATGATATGTTTTTTCAACCAGTTCCTATTAAAGATAAAGTTAAAAATCAAAATAATAATTCTCATGTAAAAGTAATCAGGTTTAGAAATGGTATATGTTATGATGTATTAACTTCTGTAGACATACAAGAAATTGTTAGATGTGGGGGAAAAATCTTACATATTACTGACGGTATAATTTATGAAAAAAATTATCAAGTTTCACCATTTCGAAATTATATTGAAAAACTTTTTAATTTGAGAAAAAGATATAAAGCAGAAGGAAATACTGTAGGCGATGAGTTAATTAAATTATTGATGAATTCGCTATATGGCAAAACTGTGCAAAAAGATATAACCACTAAATATCATTTATGGAATGAGAATACATTGCGAAAAAATTTCACTCAAGAAGTAAAAGATTATGAAAAATTTAATGATGAACAATATTTAGCGAAAGTAGAAATGGAAGATGATGAATTTCTTAAAACTAATATTGTAAAAGATGGGAAGACGTCGTTCATGCCTTCACACTTAGGTTCTTTTATTCTTTCTCACTCTAGAAGAATCATGAATAACTTTATTTTAGAAATTAATGGTTTCAACAAAAAATACATTCATTATACAGATACTGATTCAATATACATTTCTAATGAGCTCTTCAATAAATTAGATGCTGCTGGATATGTTGGTGGGGAATTGTGTCAAGGAAAAAATGATTATGGAAATGGTGGAATTATTTTTGCAATTTTTATTGCTCCTAAAATAAAATATTGTATTACTGTAGATGAACAAGGGAGACTTAGTGAAAAGAAAACATTCAAAGGATATTCACAAGATAAAGTAAAAGTAGAAGATTTTCTAAAATTATATTCGGGGAAAACATTATCGACTACAGTTAATTAACCATGGAAAAGATCTTTAGAAACTGGAATTAGTATTCCTGATAAAAATAATAATACTGAAGAAAAAAAATTTTCTGGTCAAATAAATATTCTTAAACGTCAAGCACCTGATGAAAATGAAATTATGTTACCTTATAACGGAGAAGATATTCAAGCTGAAATATTTCAAACAATCGTCAGTGAGAGTAATTTAAGTGATGATGATGGCACGTGGGAATAATAATTTTTTATTACATCTAAAAATTTTATAACATCTAAAAATTTAACATCTAAAAATTTATATCTAAAAAATTTATATCTAAAATTTATATCTAAAAACTTATTACATCTAAAACCATATTACATCTAAAAACTTATTACATCTAAAAACTTATTACATCTAAAACCTTATTACATCTAAAAAATTTATATCTAAAATTTATACCTAAAAACTTATATCTAAAAAAATTTATATCTAAAAAAATTTATAACTAAAATTTATACCTAAAAATTTATATCTAAAATTTATACCTAAAAATTTATATCTAAAATTTATACCTAAAAATTTATATCTAAAATTTATACCTAAAAATTTATATCTAAAATTTATTTCCATGAGATATATATGTTTTATTGTTAAAAAATGATGTTACCAAATGTTGGTGGAGGTGCATATATCCCGAATAATCGTGAATTAGAAATAGAGATAGAAAATTATATCATGAAAACTGGAGACGTTTTATCTGGTCCATTGCATCTTTCTATTCTTCCGCAACAAAATACAGAGTTAACAAATAAACAATATGTTGATACACAAATCAATGACTTAAAAGAAAAATATATAAACGATGTTTTGGTTCCACTGATGAATGAATTAAAGTTGCTTAAACTTAATGACAAATCATTAAACGAAAAATTATTAAAACTTGATAAAAAGGATAGAGAGCTAGAAGCAGATATAGCAAAACTTTTTAAAAAGATTTCTGAACAATCAAAAATTTTGATATTACTTTCTATAAATTTAAAATCTGCAGTCATTAAGAATAAACATCAGATACAACTATTGAAAGAACAATTAGAAGATGAAATAGAAAAACTACCTGAAAGAATTAAAAAAAATTTAAAGCAGTTACAAACTACATTCCAAAAAAGTGTTGATAAATTGAGTTCTAAAATTACTCAACAAATGAAAAAGATGAATAGAATAATAAATGAAGTAAACTCGCTTAATCAAAGAGTTAATAAAATGAAAACTCTTAAAATCAATTTAGAAAATGAATTAAAGAAAAATTTACAAAAAAACTCTAAAGAAAATAAAGAACAGTTAGATGCTGTTAAAAGACAATTAGATGTTCTTAAAATTAAGTTAAATGCACTTAAAACGGCATTGAAGATTAATCAGCAGAAAATGCAAGTTAATAGAAAAGAAATTAAAGTACATCACACGCTGCTTGACGCAATAGATAAAGTGCAACAGTCAATTAATAAAGTTATCTCGAAGTTGTTGTCCATTCACAAACGTAAATCTTAGCGTAAATATTAAACGGACCAAAGGTCCTCTGGTTACTAAACAATCGTAAATATTTTTTCCCAAAAGTCAAATTTAATCCTAAAAAATGCCTATAATTTATAAACACAATCTTAAACAATTTGCTTCAAATCAAAGAATTGCTCATGAACCACGTATGAATCCTGTTTATCATTATGATAATAGAGAAACAGTCGGAACAGAAAAGTTCCTAGGCACCGCAGGTGCCGTTCACACGGAAGGAGCTGGGATCTTCTCTGGTATTGGAAGTATCGTTAACTTAATTAAAAATAATAAAGATTTGATTACATCTGCTGCAAAAGGAGCAGCTGCTATAGGTAGTACAGCTAGTGCAATATCAAATGCTGTCAAGTCTCAAAACGAATTAAAACAACTAGAAGCTATTCGTAAACTTAAGAATGATTCTGAAGAACTAAAAAAATTAAAAAAACTTTCAGATGAAACAAAAAATAAAATTGCTAACATAGCTGTGGATTCTGATAGTAAACATAATGAAAAAACAATTGAAGAAATAAGAGATAATGGCGTGAGCAGCAACCTTCGGTTTAACCAGCAAAGCTGTAGCGGAGCTGGTCTAGCAAAATTCTAAAATTATGTTTTTTAGTAAAATTTTTTTAGCAAAATTTTCTTAGCAAAATTTTTTAGCAGAATTTTTTCTGTGTGTGAGAAAAACAAAAAGTCAAATTATTTTTTATAAAAATGTCTTCGCTTATCGAAAATAAATTTAGATTAGACGATCCTCCGTTCGTCAGTTGCAATCAAAAAAAGAATGACTATATAAGAATTGCTATGAATCCCGGATCTTCCAGTAGAGTAAATACTGGAGGTGATTTAATTTTTGAAGTTGATAATCAGCAGAGTTATATATATCTACCTGATTCATTTTTACACTGTGAATATTCTTTGTATAGTGATACCAATTTTACAACACCATTACCAGATACCGATAATATTGCACTAGAGAATAATTTTTTTCCAAAATTATTTACACAAATGCGTTTAGATGTTGCAACTCAAAATATAGAAACAATAAGTGATTCTCCAGGTGTAATTGATACAATGCTTAGATTTGTAACAATTGGTGAAAATAATAAAAAGCATGAAATCGAAGGTTGGTTTCCTGATACTAATGATGGTATAATTGTTGATGATTTAACGTACGCTGGAACAGATGCAGCAGGAATTGCGAAAGATGTAGAAAATATTGCAAAACATTTAAATAAAACAAATAATGATGCATATAAAGAAAGACGTGAATTTAACAAGAAAAGTAAACAGACAGTTAATTGGTCATTGTCTCCATTATTCGGATATTTAGATTATGATAAAATATCATATCAATTAAAATTTAAGTTAATAATTCATCGTACAGCAAATAATGAATTAATCTTTTTTGGTAAGACTGGAAAAAAAGCATATTTAAAAATTGATAGACTTGAATGGTGGATTAAGCATATTACTCCTAGTTTAGAGATTGAAACAGCTATTGCAAAAAGATTAAATACTAACAAACCAATTCCAGTAAATTTTCTAAAGCGTACTGCTAGTTCAGTAACTTTTTCCGAACAAAGATTTAACTGGCATTTTACTAGAACTGCGAATACATCAAGATATTTATTACTAAATTTTCAAAGAAATAATTCTCCAAGTTTTGATAAGAACAATAATCTCTTCCATATTAATACAATTCGAAGTTTACAAGTTTCATTAAATCAAACCCGATATCCAATTGATCCATTAAGATTCGATGATACCAATAATCAATTTATGGAAGGATATGATTCTTATCGAAATCTTTGTATAGAATTTGGAGTTGAACCACAATTAACTCCTGGAGATTGGAGACATTTATATCCTGTTTTCTGTTTCGATTTAAGTGCACAATCTGAAGATATTATCAAGACTGGTTGTGATGTAACAATTAATATTGAAAAGAAAGATTCCACAACTTCATTGATGGCTTATGGTTTATTGCTGGAAGATGTAAAATATTCTATTGAAATTCTTAATGGAAAGATGGTTAGGATCGGTTAGTAACCTTAGGACCTTTGGTCCGATAGGCTAAAGCCAGAGGAGCTTCGCTCCGATCGGTTAATAACCTTAGGACCTTTGGTCCGATCGGCTAAAGCCCAAGACTACGTCGATTAATTAATTTTTTTGATAACTTAAAATTTTTTTTAGTAATTAGTAATAAAATTTTTTTGTAACTAGAATAGATTAAAAATTCTTAACTTAAAAATTTTTCGTAACTAGAATAGATTTAAAATTCCTAACTTAAAATTTATTCTTGACTAGAATAGATCAAAATTCCTAATTTAAAATTTATTCATAACTAGAATAGATCAAAAATTCCTAACGTAAAATTTTTTTATTAAAAATGTCGCAACCGAAAAGTAATAATAATAAAACTGTTGAATTAAAATTACGTAATATTGTTGACAAAAATACCCCTAAAACTATTACGATTAACAAAAAAAAGTATTACATAAGTAAACCAATGATAGAGAATATTCAATTACAAGAAGAAAAGAATGGCGGGATTCTCCCATTAATTCCACTAATAATAGGTGGCATAGCAGCTGCAGGAAGTGTTGCGGGTGGGACAGCTGGTATTGTCCAAGCAGTAAATAAAAATAAATCAGAGAAGGCAGCATTAGAAGAACAAAAACGTCATAATAGAGAGTTAGAGAAAGTTGCTAGGGGTGACGGAGTAGTAGATAATTTTATTAGTAAATTAAATTTAGTTGATGAAGGAAAACGAGTTCTTAAAAATATTCTCCACAATGTTGATGATTTGATTGAAATTAAAGAAACAAAAGATGGTTCTGAAATATATCTAAGTCCTAGTATGATAAGGTAACTCAGGACCTTTGGTCCGATTAGGTAAAACATTTATTTTATCTTTTAAAATGAATTCTACAAATTCCGAAAATTTAATTAAATTAAAAATTTCTAATTTAGATTTATTAAATTATCTATTAAACAAAAATAAAAACTCAAATTGTCAGCATATTGGAGGTGACAAGGATATACAAAAAACATTAGAAAACTTTCCTGGATTTATTTGGAGTAAATATTCAAAAGAAAAACATCTTCCTGGTCATTCATATACCGGTCCAGGAACTCGATTAGATATAAGACTAGATGAGAATAATAATCCGAAACCAGGTGAAGAACCAATAAATAGAGTAGATGCCGCCGCTTATAGACATGATTTAGCTTATCGAAATCATGATCTAAGTTCTCGTCATGCAGCTGATAAGAAGATGATTCAAGAATTAGATAGTATTCAAAATCCTACATTTAGAGAAAAAATTGAAAGAATGTTTGTTAAGAAAGCTTTACAAGCTAAAATATTATTCGGCCAGGGGATAGATGAAACGACAGCAAAGCTGTCTGAGAGCAACGCTCGAACTAATAACTCTGAGAGCAACGCTCGAACCTACGCGTCCGAAATCCACAAGGAATATAGAAGGCCTAAATATTTATTGAAAGTAAAAGTATTTAATAAAGATGATATTTGGAGTGCTGATCTTATTCATATGCCGAATGAAAAAGATTATAAATACGCATTGACCGTTATAGATTTATATACACGATACGCTTGGGTAAAGCCTTTAAAAAACAAAAGTGGTCTATCAGTTAAATATGCGTTTGAAGAAATCTTTGAAGAAAGTAAGAGAAAGCCAAAAAAATTGTTTGTTGATAAAGGGTCGGAATTTTATAACAGAAATGTTCAGCCACTATTTGAAACTGTTTATTCAACTGAAAATGCAGGGAAGGCCGTAGTGATAGAAAGATTCAATCGGACGTTAAAAAATAAATTATTCAAAAAATTTACTCAGCAAGGAAATCAGAAATGGTTAAAAATATTACCAGGAATTGTAGAGCAGTACAATAATAAAGTTCATTCAAGTATTGAAGAAACCCCAAAGAATGCTTCTGACGACCCTGATTTAATACGAAAGAAAATATTCGAAAATAATTATTCGAATGAGAGTAATCCGAATTTGCAGAAACTTAAGCCGAAATTTAAAATTGGAGATAGAGTTAGAATATTTAAATATAAGAATAAATTTGAAAAAGGCTTCGTCGGATACTGGACGAAAGAGATATTTGAAATTTCTAAAATAAATCAAAGTTATCCGATTACTTACGAAATCAAAGATTTAGATGATGAAGATATCAGAGGCCGATTTTATCAAAATGAATTACAACGAAGTGATTTTAAATTATCATTATTATTATTAGGCGTAGCCATAGAACCTACGGTTCGTTCAATTCTAACATAATATCAAGAAATGGCACTCCTTCTTGCAATTTAAATAAAACATAAAGACATAATTGACCACAATAAGTTGTTCCCGGTTTTTGAATTTGAAATGTATTATAAATTCCATTGCCAAGTATTTCTCTTACTTCATTCGTAGGTGGAAGCCCGTATGAGTCAAAATAATAATTATCTCCGTTTTTACTAAAGATACCTGCTGACCAATGTACACCTTTTTGGTCTGAAGTGTGAAGATTCGTTATGAAATTTATAGTTATTGTTGGCTTATTTTTGATCAATTGTAATTCGTCTCTCATTAGGACATGAAAATTCTTTATTCCCAATTGATGTGCGATTTTCTTTAGATCAAAATTCGTTGTTGTGTCTGTTCCATATAATTTAAAAAACTCGATCAGGTCAGTCATTTTAAATGAAACAAAAATCCAATTTGAAAATGCCATCGTCATTTTTCAGTCTCCACGCAAATAAGTTGCAATAAATGTTACTACTTGTTACTTATGAAGTAGAGTCCAACATTTATATGAAAACAGAAATCCAATTTGAAAATGCCATTGTCATTTTTCAGTCTCCACGCAAATAAGTTGCAATAAATGTTACTACTTGTTACTTATGAAGTAGAGTCCAACATTTATATGAAAACAGAAATCCAATTTGAAAATGCCATTGTCACTTTTCAGTCTCCACGCAAATAAGTTGCAATAAATGTTACTACTTGTTACTTATGAAGTAGAGTCCAACATTTATATGAAAACAGAAATCCAATTTGAAAATGCCATTGTCATTTCTCAGTCTCCACGCAAATAAGTTGCAATAAATGTTACTACTTGTTACTTATGAAGTAGAGTCCAACATTTATATGAAAACAGAAATCCAATTTGAAAATGCCATTGTCATTTTCAGTCTCCACGCAAATAAGTTGCAATAAATGTTACTACTTGTTACTTATGAAGTAGAGTCCAACATTTATATGAAAACAGAAATCCAATTTGAAAATGCCATTGTCACTTTTCAGTCTCCACGCAAATAAGTTGCAATAAATGTTACTACTTGTTACTTATGAAGTAGAGTCCAACATTTACAAGTCCTCTAATTCCTGCGTGAGTCCAGTATGTTGCGCATGTTGTTGTTCAGTTTGTTGCACATTGGGTGAATCAAATATGGATTCTGCTAATCTTCGCTTTTCTTCTTCTTTCTCATGATCAATGAAATCTTCAAGATATGTAAAATGCTTCATCACAAAGTAAACTGATAGAGAAGAATTGGCTAAGTTTGGATAGTTCTTTGATAATTTGAATAATTTGATCAGTAATGTCACATATGAACGTGAAAACTTTATTTTGTGGGTCTCATTTAACTCTTTCACGTATTTTGTATAATTCATATTAGACAATAACTTCAGTCGCTGAAGCACTTCTCCTTGTAAAACATAGCAGCGTAGCAGATTCCGATGTGTAATTTTCTCAAAACCAATGAGTTTATTCAATGAAGAGATGCACGATGATGTACTTATAATATCCTTTTTCTCGAGAAATACAGGTAAATTGCTGCTGTCAACATCCTTGAATGAATCTCGGATTATTTCAAACACTTCTCTCTTTTTATCTTCTTCGTTTCCACTCGTCTTCTGTTTCTTTCTTAGTGATTCAAGAATAAATTTTGTTGATATCGTTTTGAAGAAATCAAGATGGTCTGGTGAAATAAGAGGCACAACTTGATCCACGAAGCAACAAAATTCTCTCTCTATTTTGCTGACGGAAGACATTGCAAATGAGAACTTTGCTTTCTAGCGCACACGGAACAATGACAGGAGAGAGAGAAGTGAAAACAGCTGCCAGATGCTTTGGCGTCATGTGGTTGTGCTGACGTGCTAGTAAGAATTAAAACAACTTCCCTAACGTACAACTAAAATCTAATTGTATCACAAAGCTGTAGCAACTACTGGAATTGTAAGAACGCCAGATGAAATGCGCCTAAAGAAATTGTTAAACATGCTCCAACGCCTTGTGCCACATTCTTAATTTTTTATAATGCTCTAATCTTAATAATAATTGAGATTCCTTATCTTTCATATAACGTACTCTATCTTTGTGTTTTTCTTTATTCATTTCATATGATAACGAAGGATATATTCTTGCGGTTTCTTCCATTTCTGAAGTTCCTTCCATTTTTGTTTCATCCACTTTTGTTTCTTCCATTTTTAAAGAAATATTATTAGTCACATGATATATTTTAAAAACCTAAAAGATGGTTAAAATTCATGAATTTGAAATTCTCAACTTTTATGATTTTCGGTGTCCTGGAACGGTCATGATTTAAGCGAGAAAATTGTAATTCTCAAATTTTGAGATTCTTAACTTTTATGATTTTCGGTGTCCTGGAACGGTCATGATTTAAGCGAGAAAATTGTAATTCTCAAATTTGAGATTACGTGATATTTTGAGACCGGCTAAATTTTTGAAATTTTGTTTTTTTGAAAATTTGTCACTACCTAAATCTTCGCCCCTTCGGCTTTCGGCCACGTGAAATTTGAAGTCTACCTAAATTTTTGAAATTTTGATTTTTTTGAAAAACCCCGCAAAAGTGTGACATCCGGCGCAAGCGAAGCGAAGCAAAGCGAAGCAAAGCGAAGCGAAGCGTCGCGCCGGATGTCACACTATATACTACTTTGCTTTGGGTTGAGTATTTTCCAATACAGTTTGTGATCCCTATTTTGCTTTGCGGTTTGAAGTTCATTATATTTGATCTTTCTTAGGTACCGTTTTTCTTTTCTAATTTTTTTATTTAAAATTTTCCTTTGTGTCATTAAATTCATCAGATTTTCATTTCATTGATCAGTTTTATATTCCGCTACTATTCTTCTATAATTTCTTCGTAGTTTTCTTAATTCATCCGTGTAGATGTGCTTATTATCACATGCGCATTTATTTTCAAAAGCTTTTGTTTTATTTTTGTATAGTTCATCATAAATATTTGTTGCTGACAATAGTGTTGACTTAATACTATTCCTGAGAATTGCACAATCTTCAACAAATTTACACGAGTTGAAATTGTTTTTATTTGTATCAGTCCATTTGAATGGTCTTATTGCTTTTATCTTCAATGCCTGATGGCATTTCGTATTTAGCCTAACTGGAGTTTTCGTATTCATTTCAATCTCAAATGTTAATGGCGAATGATCAGTGTATAATACAGGCTCATGGACTTCAAAATGTTTTAGTTTATTCACTAATGATTTAGATAAGATAAGATAATCGACTACAGATTTTCGAATTTCATTATGTTTCATTCTATTAAAAGTACATTTTCCGATAATGTCTGAAGTCTCAAATCTTCCATTTGCAATTATCAAAGATGTTTCATTACAAAATGAAATTATTTCACGACCATTAGTGTTTATAGTTTTATCTTCAGACATTCTATGCGGCAGGTCACTGTTTTTATTGTCACTTTCATTAGAGATTCTTCCATTTAGGTCACCAATCCTTATTATATGCTGCATATTATGATTTATTATATATCGCTTGATTTTCTCAAAATATTCGTTATCTTTATAATTAGATTCTCTGTTTTCTCTGTATGATATTATGAGGAATATCTCATTTAAATCTGTCCATTTACTATTTACCAATTTGAGTATCAGCACGATTCATTTCTCACTATCTATGTATTCAGTTCTAGTATTATCATTAAATAGATTTTCATAAACAGATACTCCTTTTATATTTCTACCTTTCGTCTTGTTCTCGTACGTTGTATGAAAGGCATTATAATTAGGTATGGCAGGTAGATCTACGTTGCTTTTTAAGTGTGTTTCAGTAAAGCATATATAATTTGCCTCTTTCATATCATTCAAAAGATTTGTGTCATTAAATTTTCCATCATTAAGGCCATTAATATTGACATAATAAAATTTCATTTTCGTTATCGCATTCAAACAAGTATTATCATTTATGTCCTCACTAGCCTCTTCTTCCGATTCTATGTTAAACATAGCGCCTGGTGTTTGGAGTGTGATGAGTGTCTCTGTTTTCTGTTCTGTAGTTTGTGTGTAGTGGTCGTACTGGTGGTGGTGCGCTTGGTGAGTTGATTGGGTAGTAACGTGGGTAGTCTTCGGTGCCTCTTCTTACTCTGAATCGTTCTTCATCTTGTCTTTGTTGAAGTTGTGGTTCATTCTCTCTTCTCTCTTGATGCTCATATCTTCGTTCGTTGTCGTCTCTTCTTGGTTGGTATCTTCTGTAGTTGTTTCTTCTGTAGTAGTTGTAATTGTTGTTGTTGTCGTATCTTGGTCTTCTGAAATAACGTTGGGAGCTGTAGTGTCCATATCTTCCGCAGTAGTGGCAGTTTACATTCGGTCTTCTCCATGTTCGCTGGTAGTATTCTTCTCTGTTGTCATTTCGTTGTTGTTGTTGTTGATGCTGTTGTTGTTCTTGTTTGATTTCAATCTTTTTAATCTTTTCACTGATGTCGTTTAGCTTTCTTAGGATATCGGTCTGAATAATGTCATCTTCACTTTCATCGTCTGAGTCATCGTTGTTTTGATCTTCGTGTTGTCTTATTTTGCTGTTCAGGTGTTCGATTTCTTCGTATTGTTCAGTTAGCTCTCGCTCGCATTTTCTTATTTTTTCGTCTAATTTCCTGATTTTCTCCTTGTCATCGTCCATTTGCAATTGATAGCTGTTTATTGTTGTCAAAAGATCTTCTCTCGTTTTCGCTTGCTTCTTCATTTCTTCTTCCATTTCTGATATTTTGTGCAGTGGGTTTGTTCTGTGCTGTTCTGTGATGTGTGTTATGTTCTGTAATTCGGCAGGAAATAACAATGAAATACAGCTTTTACAGATGAACTTTCTCTTGCTGTGTTTGAAATACTTTAAAATTTCATAGTCGGGTAGGTACACACAATGGATGTGATAAAATTCAGCACATTTGTCACAATTCAACTGCATCTCACCACTCTTGACTTCCTGTACACACTGTTTGCACACTACTTGGGATGTTTCGACTTCTTGAGATGATTCCATTTATTTGCTGTAATCAAATTGACAATGATTGAGAGATATTTTTAATATTCCGTAGCAATGACCGGCTCTCCGTGTATTTCGTCCGTTAGTTATGTATTGACTAATGTTATAAAAATACTAATGTAAAAAGACTAATGTTATAATATGCGCAATGATATTATTTTTGAAACTGTTATCATTTTTGTTAAACCACGTTGATTTTTAAAAGTATGTTATTCTTTGGTAGCATTATTAATCAGGTGCCTATACGGAAATGTATAGGCACCTGATTTCAATTTCGATAAAAGCAATGTCAGCACCCAAACATGGGCAGTACACAAAGCGTTGACGAAAAACGGTTCATATGCTCGGTTGCTCATACAATTTCAATTAGAATCGAATCCGTAAGAAAAAGAAATCTTGAACTGTTTTGGACAAAGAGTGAGATCTACAAGTTATTGTATAATAAGCGTGTATCAAGCATGTTGCTGTCGACATACACGTTTCATCATTTTCAGTGCTAAAAGTAGGCCTACATCGCTATTTCTTATCAAAACAGTGCAATTCTGAAATATGTCATCAAAAATATAGACAAAGTTATAGTACATCATATCAGTTTGTGCAAGATTTCGACTTTCTTGTACCTGCAACTCCTTTCAAATCAAAATCGTGAACATGATTTAAGATTGCGCTATCTATGTTGCGCTATCTATGACATGCGTTCCCTGTCTGCTCATATATCTTGCTTGAACTCCTTCAATCAACATTGCAAACGAAATTATAGTAATCATGATTTATTTTGGTAGCACAGAATTACCCATGAAATTCTAGACACTCTGCAGTGCATGAAATGTGAGTACTTGAGATATTTTTTTGCTCAATCGGCCACTCAAATAAAGAAAGGATGTTCCTACCTTAAATAATGGCGTACTAGCTGTCATCAGGATGCAATAAAATGCATACTACAGGTTGCCAACTGATGCATACATAATTTATAAACCATATCTGCCCCTTGTCATTGATTAAACATTTACACGTCAGTGATCAACAACAGCAATCCCAGAATCAAAATTATGCTTCATTTTGGTTGTGATAGAAATATTTGTTCTGCGCTTATCATGTCGCTTGAGTGGGCGTCAAATAGTGGGGAACTTTCGCATCGCAACGCAAAATATGTGACAACAACGATTGCTCTTTTAGTATACTTTCACATAGATATGTCAAGTTTGAACGCGGAGCTGGCAGCCTTGGATGTCTGCGGTTATGCGTATCTAGCATGTGTGTCACCGATAGTCATCTTGTCTATATAAATTTTTAATCTTGTAATTTTTATAATAAATCTTTGAGTTGACTTTAGAATTCAAAATACACCGATGAGATATAGTTCAAATTTGTTGATGTAAATTGAATATAGAAATCAAATAACTGAGCTTCATGTGATAAGATGAAATACAGGGTGTCGATAAAGTTCGTACCTGGTTTTAGCACACTGTCATTTTAATAGAATATGCCCACGCCACTCCATCAGGATGGCACTCACCTACACTAAGTTTATGAAGTTACAACCAGCAACGTTCTCTGATTCTTTATTGGTTGGGATGTCCTAGAGATCGCGTGTATTTGGAAAGACCACACCGACTAAACCAACTTTTTCAATTCATACGAAAAGAAATTTCGGCTGTATCAATCTGGAAACCACATGGCTAAACTTTCAAACAGGCCTTGAACTTCGCCTTCATGAAAACGATTATTGTTAATCGTTGGTAATGTTTTGAGTATTCCTTTTTCACAAGAAAGTGCTATATCGGTTCTATGTATTGGATATGTAAATAACTGGCACCAACTAATGGCTTCACAAAGGCATAGTTTATACTTGAAAATATATTATATAATATAAATTATACTTGAAGAAATATTAAGTTCAGGTGTTCTTCAAAATGCCTTTCCGAGATAATCTATGAAAGTCAAAGATATTTGACATTGAATACTGCTGTAAGCTTAATGGTCTCATCATTACATGCATTGGATCAAACTTGTATTTGAACATTTATGACAGCAATTTAAAAACCAGGTACAAACTTTATGGACACCCTGTATACTGTAATATACATGTATAGTTGCAGTAGCTTGGCATTAGTCGAGGAATCGACTAATTACTTTTTACTACATTTCAATAATATGCCTGTACGTACCTTTAGATTTGATGCGGACTTATAGGCCTATTACTGACTTGTTCAATCATGGCATGCACAACTGTTTGCATATGCGCCCGAGTGACAGTTTAAAGAGAAAACACAAATTTATGGTTAAAAAATTGATTAAAAAAATGTCATGTTCTTACTCTAATCATTCACTTTAATGGCGAATTTATCAAAGCCGCTGTGGCACCATGACTCAAAGTCATGGTTGAAAAGTATTCGCAAATATCAAAAGCTCACTGTTGCATTTTTCGCAGTTTCCGTTATCCTATTTCCAGAGGTTTAGATAGATCAATACAGATTTTCATGTGAATGATTCGTCACATTGGCCAATTTGAATATTGAATCGAAATTTCTCTCATGATATAAAGTGTATGGCAAAGTCTGAACGTTTTTCAACTGTCTGACATCGCCAATCTATCAGTTATTGTTGAACGAAACTCTATCAACTTGTTATAAAACTGAGGATAACTTTCTGACATTGAAACTGATACCATTTCCCAATAAATGATTGTGCACATCTAGACGAGAGCTCTATTTGAAATTGCTTTTATCTTCACGCTAGAATGTATAATTTTATTTCCAAAAGCGACGCATAATTGGTCACACATGGATCGAGATCGATGTGTCCATTTTGTTGCTGTATTATCTAATGTCATGGGAATTCACCGTTGATAGATGATAACTCTATTATCAAATTAGAATTTATTTTTGTTTTGGAGAAGTCGACAGACTCATTAAACAACATTAGAATATCGAATTACCTCTAATAATCAAATTCAAGTTTATTTTCGAAATTCTTTTCATGACAGGTAGTTTTTCTGTAAGTGTGATCATAATTCACTTCATAAGATTCACTTTTCAGCTGCTCAACTCATTTACCAAAACGCTGCTTGACATTGATGTTGTGATGATTTCAGTTGGGACAGCTGGCAGTGTTAAAAAGAAATCAATACATGTCAAATGAAATTTGTTTATAATTCACTATTTGGACTATTTGTTTAACCTGGACCAATTGTTGGATTGCCTCTGTGCTTCTTTATTAAATATTAATATTAATTTAATTAAATAACGTGCTTTGTACCTCGTTATTGAATAATTTAATTTTTTCGGACAGAAAATAAGTTTGTTTTATTTATTTATTTTCATATATAATTTGTCGATATTGAATACCATTCCTCTTATTAAAATTAATTTAGTTATGTTATTAACATTCGTTATCAAATTGTAGGCTTGATGTTGATTCTATGGAGAACTAGCTTGAGCCGGAAGCACACGGGATAAGCCGTGTAAGCAAAAGGCAAATCTTCCAATGCATTAGTATCAATGAGAGCTGGTACCCACCATAAGGCATAAGTCATAATCCATTAGCCATGTGCCGCGATGTATGCATGAAAAATTGGTTCAAATATATTATGGCACATTTAGCATGCCTTCGGTCATTGAGTTCGATACAAAATGTCGCGTGACGTCTGCACGTTAAAGCTATTAGCTCAAAAGATGTATGGCAGTCCTTACTTTTGTAACTAATTTGGCACAGAAAAATTTCATAAAAATACTAAGAATGATGGGGAGGTTTGCATTAAATCTTTCAAGGCAATACCATTTTTGCCAAGACAGAAAGCATAATCATGACTACAATGCTCGATCAGTCCAATACTCAAAATAAAACTGAAGATACGATGGTCTGTTTTGAAAATATTGCCTTTTCAGATTGATTGGTTATGTTGCTGCTTACTGTTTATGTTCATGTAAATTTCATGTAAAAATAGTAAATGTCGCCAACAACGGTAGACGAATGGTGACTACTCAGTGAAGGCTAACAAAATCATGCATTTTCACTACTTCACTGTACACAATGTACTTCTCTGTGAAATAATTTGAACAACGGTATCATTTTGAAAGATAACCAATGTTACATAAAGTTTCATTTTGATATTTCAGGCTTATGGCCGCAGTCGTCTCAGCAGCAGCATTTGGGTCAAGGTACAATTTCCAACATGGCCCCAGACATCAGCCAAATTGGGCCTGGAGCAGTATCGAACGAACCAAGCGGTCAACATCCAATACTACCGACTGCTTACAAGGAACGCATGAACACTAACTTGTCTAATCTTCAAGCTCAGTATTTTCGCCTGAAGCACCGACAAAGGAAGGCGGCCTTAGTGATGCCAGTCAGTAACGGTCCAGCCAGAACTTCCGTCCCTCCAAGTGCAGCCTCAGTCATGTCTTCCATCCAAAACACACCTTCCATCCTGATCCCAAGTCCTATGGTCAATCATTTGCTACTTGGTCAAGAACATCAACATCAGCAGAGAAAGTCCGCCACAACTCCCAACGCTCGAATGAGCAATCATTTTTCTAGTTCTTCCAAGCGCACCTCTTCCATCACATCCTCAGCTTCCATAGCAGAGCACCATCCTATGACTCCAGACACTAATTCGACAGTTTCTCCGATTCCCGCTTCACCTGCCACTACAACTAAGACTTCACGTAGCGTTCATAGTATCGCTTCCACTCCACAAAATTCAGTGGAATCCACTCCAGCTCATTCTCAGGTGAATGGGATCACCCACACGTCGCAACATTCATCTCCTGACTCAAATAATACAGTTTCAAACGACCCCGTCAGGTCAGAAAGTAATAACAACACTCTACTGCAGTTAGCGGAGACACGAACTTTGGCCACCTCAGAGGAAAGTCTTACTTCCGCCTTAGCACGTCATAATAAACGGCAACAGGAATTGGACACTGGTGAGGCGAGTGGTCAGAGCAGCATGGCGACGACTCCAAATGACGAAACTGCTCGCTGGGTTGGTACGACCCTCGGAGCTGTAACAGAACCCTACTGTTCTTCACCATCACCTCCAGGATCGGAATGTGATGTTTTCTCTGAGACGTCTTCCATTCACTCTACTCGACGAGCATCCGTAGCTTCTGCAAACGGAGCTGCAATGATGCTGCCACCATTCACAAGGCGAGCTCTTCGAGCTAGAATTAACTTCGGATCTCAGTTTGGACTGTACAAGGCTATGACTCAAAACGCAGATGTTCGTTCTAATGTTAATGTGCATATCCAAAATACCTGTTTGAATCATTTGCGTAGAGAGTTTAGTAAAGAGGGAGAAGTTGTATTATCAACCTCTCCTTAGTTAGTTTTTCATGACTTTTGATCCCTTTATGTATGCCCCCATCCTTCGCAATTGTCTGTTCATTGTTTGTGAAAATTCGTGCAATAAATGGAAATGGAGCTCAATGAATTGCTTTTGATGTGTTTAGTTTAAACCAGGGGTGCGATGACCAAATCCTATCATCTTAGCTTGAGTTGGAGTCAGAGTCCTATCAAGTGATAGAACTCCAGACTACGGCTAGCATCGTCTGGATGAACTCATACTTCGAGTCGTCACAAATATTTACGAACAATGCTTCTCATTCAATGTTAAATTGATAAATCAAGTTTATTACTTTAGCGATCACTTAAGTAAATTGTGACCTCTTGAAGTGATAAATGCTTGCATATCATCAAAGCAACATAAGGTTATTTTTTCGATCTTCATGTCGCTCGAACAATGCAATTTATCGAATATAATTAAGCGCTATTTCATGCTCCTTAATGAGATCAGGATCAAGCCTATGAAGTCATCTCTAGGTGAAGGCTAATAATTGTCAAAGAATTATTGTGATTATTCTTAGCATGGTCTGACAAGACTATTAATTACTTGTCATTGAGACTGTCATCATGTTCAAGAGTTAGGATATCCTCATTCCTGACGTCATATTCCAGATCAGATTTAATTATTATTTCAAAAACAAATTGAACAAGCTTAGTATGGAATTCAATGGGCCTATTTATGGCTGTCCACGGAGTAGTTTCCAGTATGTTTGAAAATTACCTTATTTGGTAGGCCTAATTATATTAAGTTGAGATTTTCAATAGTTTAGAAACAATGCTAACTTTCGGTCTAGTATTGTCGAAAATCCGCCTCCAAAAACTTATATATTGAAAGAAGCTCCCTTTATGCTGTTGAGACGCTACAGAAGGGTTGGAACTGGCCGATCGGCGGGCCGGTTTTAGTAACGCCGGACAAATTTTGAAAACTGACCGAACGGTTAATTTAATTGTGCCCATCTCAGCCGGTGACGACATTCATTCTAGAATTGTTTAGTCAATCAATTACAACACTAAGAGAATACAAATAGAACATAATTTGAGAATATCTATAGGCCTACATATGTTCTGTGACATAAATGTTGTGAACTGCTTTTATTAAACAGTTAAAAAGAGGATTACTGGCAACGTACACATGGAGTTTCAAACGTGGCCTAGAATATCTCAAATGAAGTTTCCAGAATCTTTTATTCTAGCCTGCATAAAATTTGGAAGCATTGTGTATTCCTTAACATATCTAATGAAACATTATTCCAAATTTTGAATAATTTCACTACATGGGATAGTTTACATGTATATATATCACGTGGAGTACAGAGATGCAATGAGTGATGATTTTCAATCCAACCAAGGGTCTGCTACCCGAACATTTGACAGTGGATCGTGGGTAATTATTTGATAAGCTAGCGGCACGCGATAAATTTTGATGGCCCGTTCGGCCGTCAAAAAACCCGGCCGGTTCCTATCCTGCGCTACAATCCTACGGATTAAGATGGCCTCTGTCCTGGGTGCGATTGCCGCAGCCCATTAAATGCCGCATCAATATGAACGTACTCATTGTACAAATGATTTCCTAATTACACACGTCACATTCGTCTACTACAGCCTACAAAGTCGTATACAAAGGACCAATTCCGATCTGAAATCATGTTCTTCATGCATATCAGTTGTATGTGTACATGTAGCCTACATGGTCAATCATCATACCGACTGATGACACACACTCTGCATGCTTGCATTCATAATTGCGTAGTACCATAATTTGACCTACTTAATCAAAAATAAATTGATATCAGCACTTAACGGATAGAGTAGACCCAGTGCATATTTTTCACATTTTTGTACCTACTACGTTCTAGACCTACTCTCGGAGTCGAAGTCCTATCAAACTCTAGAGTCAGATTTAGAGTCATTTCAAAATCGCAGGACTCCGCATCGCAGTAATGAACAAAAAGTAGGACTGTGATCAAAATATGATGGTATCTGTATTTTCAAATGATGACAGAGGCAAACAGTCCTATTCCAAAAATCGAGCACAACATTTCGCACACGGCTTTTGCTTACTGATGTGATAACAATGATTTTTTCTAATTAAACGTAGCGACTACATCTGTGAAGAGCAATACCTGAACATGTAGTGTTAGTTCGAGTAAGTGAATACTACCTATGTATTGCAGGCCTGCATATTCGCAAAGCATTTAGTTGTGTGACCTGAAATGAATTCTCCGCCTAGGATGACCAACACTTATAGTCCGGCAGCCAGAACAAGTTTTTGCAGGGAACGAGGACAAAAATGAGACTTTCACAGAATGACGTTCACCCTAGGCTATGCCTACTACGAATCTGCGCGTTTACCGAGTTCTAGTTAGTTCCTCTGCTCAACAAACACGATAAATGAAAAGCACATGTTAATCCAATGGGACGCAAACCGTAAGTATTTCAAAAAAGACATTTTATATGTTTTCTGTTTTCAACTGAAAAGTACTAAGTCTAGAGCCATAATTTTCGGCATGATATGTCTTCATGTCATTTCCTATCATATCATCACATGTATGTGATATTATCATGTTTCTGATCGGCGATGTATGCGAGAATGTGGCTAAATGTAGATAAAGTTGGCCAACATGTTGATATTTGCCGACAGAAGGAGGCTTGCCAAATCTGAATTTGTGTAGCTTCATAGATCAATGCTCATGAACATGATAAGAAATTGCCTGAAGAGATTTCACGTCAAAAGTTATGATTCTGGGCTTAGTACTTTTCAGTTGATAAGAGAAAGCATAGAAAATTTCTTTTTTGCCAATCTTTTGTGAAAGTCTCATTTTCGGCCTCGTTCCCTGACGAAACTCATTCTGGCTGCCGGATATTACCTTCGTTTCTTGGTTCGAGTTTTGTCAATCAATGCCATGGAAACTTTCTTTGCATCGGAGGCCATGCAACTTAGTTCAGCCATGCAGTACCAAAATGGCGAATCTAACACATGATTGTAATGACGTTGTTCGCTCTTTTTTGTTATTTTATTTTTTATTTAAGCTTATAGCCGAAGCTTGAGAATCAAATTCTTATCAATTTAGAAAAGGTCTTCCTTTTCTCCGAAATATACATATGAACTGCAGGTATGCAAAATAGCCCCCCTACATCTTATTTTGTGAACAGTATACATTTATAGAATAAAGCATATGTGTGTGCTAGGATGAAACAAAAATCTCTCATAAAGCAGAGCAAAGATGGCAAGTGAAAATATTAAGCTTTAAAATACTATTCCATAATATTCTTCACTATGAATGCCTACAAATCATCAAAATGTATCAGTTAACTCATCTAAATGGATCGTTTCCTACAATGTGATGCAATATATAAGTTTTTTGGTACTTACGGGTTATTTCCCTCAGGTTTTTCTAAAGAAGCATATTAATATGAAGGATGTGGCCCGGTCATCATCAATTCACGAGTTGTCGAGAAATGACTTTGTTGACCTCAACTGCCTTCTGCTCAGACGATGAGGTCGCTGACAAGTCAGATCAAGTTACCGGCATCGTTGCGCTTCAAGTTATCGCTCCTAATTTAAAAAGTATTTATCCGATTTGCCCAAACTTTGGTAGGTATGTGGCTTGAGAATATCCTCACTTGTGTGTGTTTAAAGTTTTCTGACGACTGATTCATTTCTACGGTATTAGACAAATTTGAAAACGTGGGAGGAGATGACCCATAAGTACCGTTTTTTTGTGTTCTGCATTTGAGGCATGAGTCTCATTCGCCTGACGATGACTGGCTGTGCCGGTCGAAAGGTCTCGCCTAAATTGACATTATTACCGCAATATCACGGTTTTCGGCTTCCGTCAAATAGAAAATAATCAATCAAGCCGATTATTTGGCGGAAAAATAGAAGTATATATCTCTGATCGTGGCACTCGTTGAATGAAGAATGTAAGTTTCAATTTCAGGTCGGATGGGATTGAGACCGCAACTGGTCAGCCAACTGAAGTAAAGTGATTGTAGTTAGCACTAACTAGCAACAACAATATGTTCAGGATAAAATTATACACTATTGAACGTAGGATTGGAAACTTATTACGCCGCCGCACTGGTTAAGTGTTAATGCCGATATCAGACGCACATGTGCGGTGGAATTAACTGATATCTGTTCGCAACGTCCAGATATAAATTCGAATGTACAGCACTCGAATTTTAATTGACACAAGTGATCAAACCAAAGGCGAAACGTTGGTTTATTTTATATAGCTTTATAATATATATTTCGTTTGAAGACCTTTTGTGAATTGATACAGCCTATAATATTCCAATCGATAAAATCAAAATTTACGTTTGCTTAATTTAGTGTCCGTTGTCCCAAATATTTTCATTTGCATCTGAATGTTTCTTGTTGTTTTCCATTTTTCTGTTGTGAATATAGTTTTATTTTTCAGTGATTTGACGGAAGCCGAGGAACTATTGTGTTAATTGCTCAATATATTCAAATGCAATTAATGCAAAGTATCTGCTGCTTAAGGCAGGAGCATCATTCATCATCTGAATGTTTCTTGTTGCTTTCCATTTTTCTGTTGTGAAAAAAGTTTTATTTTTCAGTGATTTGCCGGAAGCCGAGGAACTATTGTGTTAATTGCTCAATATATTCAAATGCAATTAATACAAAGTATCTGCAGCTTAAGGCAGGAGCATCATTCATCATCTGAATGTTTCTTGTTGCTTTCCATTTTTCTTGTGTGAATATAGTTTTATTTTTCAGTGATTTGACGGAAGCCGAGGAACTATTGTGTTAATTGCTCAATATATTCAAATGCAATTAATGCAAAGTATCTGCAGCTCAAGGCAGGATCATCATTTATCATCTTATTTGCATCAGACCGATCACTAACTAACAATCAATCATTTAAGTGATATATCGATGTTTTAGTGATCATTTTAGTGAATCGAAATCTAAAACTGATCAATGAATGCGTGCATAACTGGTTATCAACAAGAAGATGAAGTATTTGCAGATTCCAGACAAATATTAGAATATGTTCAGTGGGCAAAAGTTGGCAAATGCATCAATATAGGAAAACAATCATATAGCGCCCACATCAATGCGTAGATAAATGAGTGGTTTACAGTCGTCTATTAAGTACCTTGACAATCGATTAATTTCTATGCCAAATCAACTCTGACTTTCTAACCATAGAAATGGATCTTCATCTATATTTTTGTCTTCCAAACATCTACGGATAACTACGTAATTTTTCGCTGATTCATAGTTTTGACATAGCTATTCTGTCCCTTGCATTTAATATTTCAATACTCTTCTGTTATCGATTGAGATATCAAATAAAGCTGCTTATAAGAGCTGGCGAAAAAGAAAATATCATAGATGACCCCACAAATCATGCATACTTCTCTTATATACTTATTTTGTGCAGTACAAAGACACTGCATTCTACCGACCAAATGAACATTCAAGCACAAGACTTCTTCTCTCGAAAGAAATCATTGTGCATTATTTGGCATTGAGTTCAGTCAATCAAAGAGACACAAAATCATCATCAAAGAGCATTTTTTGTCCTGCTGAAACTTCGGCATCATGGATTCAGATACTAAATTTTAACAAAAACCATTCATTTACAGGGATTACTTAGAATCAGATTTTGCTTTATCTCCTCTGGACATATGATTGATAAGACTGGCTTTGGCTTTATACACTTGTTCAGTTTCGCTTGATATGTCTCAGATATAATTATTCATAAAATGATATGCATGTTTCATTGAGCTTGAATCCGCATATTCGAACAAAATAAACTGCACTTGTTCGTTCCAGCGTCCTTTTCTGGGAGTATCATCTAGTTGAAGACTTGTGATTCATACTTTTGAACATTATCAGAGAATTTTATATTGTCTAAAAATTTATTAAAGAGAAGTTTTGCATTTCACTTGAATAGATTACTTTTTGACATGATATGACTTGCTTATTTATTTGAGATAAACTGAGTACCGGGTAGTTATATTCGAATTACCCATCAAATTCCATCTTCCGTAATGAAAATTTTACATGTGAAATTGCGCCCTTGAAAATGGACTGTGGATTACCAATGACACTGATGGACAATTTTGATTCTATCTTCAAAGATGAGAAGCTTTATTTCACAGAAGCCCTACTCATAGAGTTTTATTTCCTGTCATAAATAAAATTCAGTTCAATCTTGCACAATTACTCAAGAGCAATAAGCATACTCCGGTAATGTAGAATTAGCTGAGTGCATGATTGTATTTGCCTATTAATTCGTTTTCTTACTATAGGCATGTGTAAAAGGAATTGCTGTTATGACAGGTCAAATTTCATCATCTGTGACATTCCACGCTAGCTGTGATTAGAGAAATATATTCATGTTAGTGTGAGATTTCAAGCATATTTAGCAGCTTGTATGTTCAAATATCACATGCTTTGCTGGCTTCTCCCACTGAATGGTATGTCTCCCATTGTTCAGAAAAATCGCACGATAATATTGACTTTTAGCATTCACATCGGTGGATGTAGGCTACAATTGACCAACTTTGCTTACTATCCTGCTGTCACCAGTATGACAATCAACGACTTTCATATTCATACATGTTCAACTTAAAGTCAACCGCTGATTACCAAATTGAGAGAAATTCTACTTTTATCCTACTACATGAAATTATTGTGCATTGACTCATGTTAATGCAATATATCAAACATAAGTTGTTAAATCAAGGTTGCTGATTGGGTTTGCTTGGGTTTTGGATCCAAGGCTTCGGTGTCAAACCCAAGCACAACCCAAGCCTAAACTTAAAAGACGAAGTAAAACTTCTGCTGTAAGTCTGTGTAAGTCTTAATTTTCTCTCCCGATCTCGTGCTATTTTATTCGACAATATTTCACATTTTCCATTGAGTATCTAACCTATATGTTACTCCTATCCTAATTCCTAATCTAATCCTAATATTCCTAATCTAACCTATGTGTGGTGGTGAGAGTTTGATCCTGCCAATTGACAGAGTCGCGTAAGTGGCTCGTAGCTCGGTTGGTTGAGCACAGGTCTAGTTAACCTTGGTCTTAGGTTCGGATCCTACCAGCCGCACATCTTTTGCATGGCAATTTGATCTATTGTTTATTTAATTTCATTGTTGTTAATTGCATTCACGACATGGCTTAAGATGCTTTGTTGGACAATCGATCCCCGCTACTTGCCTTAATGTCGGCGGTCACAATTGTGACGTGTTATTTATTCATTGATTATTATTGCCTTGACAACTGATGTGTGGTGGTGAGGGTTTGATCCTGCCAATTGACAGAGTCGCGTAAGTGGCTCGTAGCTCGGTTGGTTAGAGCACAGGTCTAGTTAACCTTGGTCGTGTAGGCTCGGATCCTACCAGCCGCACATCTTTTGCATGGCAATTTGATCTATTGTTTATTTAATTTCATTGTTGTTAACTACTACTTTATTGCTGCTGTCACCGAGTCACAGCGCTAAGCTGTAGGCTGTGATTCTCTCGAGAAGAGCCAGTCAGTCACAGTCTTAGAAAAGAGGCTGATGATCATTAAGTTCATTGTGGTCTATCAGCAAAGGTATAAGAACGCAGTGCAATGGACTGTGCCGAGTGGGCACACGAGACCTGCGGCTTGAAAGGCCAGAAATTCTTTTATTGTAATAATTGTACCTAAGTCTCTCTATGGCCACTAGTATCCTAGATCGCTATTTTATGCATTAAATTTCATGAAAATGATTACATTAATCAATTATTTTATGTCAGCCGTCTTTTGGTACTACAATGGGTTGTCATAATTTTCAGAATAATTAATGTACTACCTGGAGTGCATTCTCCTCAAATTCCAAAAAATAATAATATTTACTAATCCTACTTTTTATAAAACAGCTGAATGTAACTCTTCGAAATTTAGTTGTCTAGATACTAATGACCACTACAGTAGTTAGCCTTTTGAGTTAGCCTATGGCTACCGTAATTATTGTCAGTGACTTTGTAGGCCTAATGATGAAAATAAAATAGCACATAACTGAAACTTTTTGTGTTGTGGTAATATCTAGCATGTAGGCTATTCTTATCATGTACTACAGTTTACTGCATAGCCTATATTGTGCATTTCTACGGTGAGACTTAACTAATCATGCAGAAGTGGCCTACATAACGTATTAAGCAAGCATATGAATTAACTAACGATACGTGTAAGCTTATATTTTGTGCAGCAGATCAGACCTAATTATACTATAGTCTAGGCCTAGTAGTTAAACTACGTATTGTTAGAGCCTACACGTAGGGCTTACTGTAGGCATGGGTTTCGATTTATCAGCTAACTAAATACAGTTGTACAACAAAAGAGAACTAATAAGAGGCCACTTGCTAGAAATACCCAAAATATCTAGGCTATCTACCTACATATACTTATACATTTTACTGGTACAAGCTTCGGCTTTATTGTAGATAATGTCTATCCTCAATAAGCCCCAACCCACGGCATTATTCATAAGCTTATCAAGAGTCAATTAATAAGTAAGTCGTAGCCTATAATGTAGGCTTAGGCCTACTATCGGGAAGGTATGCTAAACTTAGAAAATGCAACATCATATCGTTCGTCTTTTGCTATAGCCTGTGATTTATCCTACAAGCTAATTAGATTGGATTCGCTGTACCCGACTATGGACGCGAAATCTATTTCGCTTGGTTTGATGGGCTGATGCAGAACATAAGCCTGACTAGGAAGCCCATGCATAGGCTACCCGGTAACCTATAGCTGGACGGCCTGGACATAGAATGGCCTAAACACCTGGCTTCGACAGGCCTACACACAGTGCTAGTGCATGACCCGGTTGCTATACAGCCAGGTTGAGGCGTAGGCCTATATGGTATAATTTCTGTATGGTATAGGCCTTTAATAATGTCATGGGGCCTATGGTAGCTGGAATTTGCATCCTGTTTGGCTTTGGTGTAGAGCCGAAACCCTGTAGGGAACCAAAGATGCAATTCTATGGTTTGCATATGATAAGCTTGCGTCATCAAAATTCATGCTTGGGTTGCTTGGGGCTTGCGGCAAACCCAAGCCACTCGGCTTGGGGTGACCCAAACCAAGCCCTACAGATACCTTGGCTAAATTACAATATGTAATCACTCTTCAAAATATGCCTAAATGGATGCAAAACTTAAGCTTTTTGATTAACTATTTTTTCCTCAACATAATCGGAGAAGTCCTTGTAAGTACGAGTATATGACATGTCACTGATTTCTGGCATTGTACGTCTCAGAAAGTGCGAGATATGCTGTAGATTTAAGTCTATGGACGAGGACCTTCTCAGTGAAAAGACTGATATCGGTGACAATTCATGATTTAAATGTCGTTAGAGTACAATATAACAATCATGCCTACCTACTCATAGATTTTGAAAGGATCAATGGGTCGTACTGCCGAGGCCGCAGGGCGACCGAGGCTGAAAGGATCATACGGTGCTGTTTTCATGACTTTTGATTGAAACATACTTATTTCTCAGTGCATTACATGCGTTTAAAGCATGTTTCATTCCCATTGTGAGACTCTATTTTTCAAAGCCGTGTTTTATTTCTAGCCAAAATTATTTAATTCACCATAGAAATTAGTGGTGCAATGCTTGAAATATATTTAGGACTGAATTATAGTCGCCGTAAATCACAGATAATTTGAGACAAATTACGGATATATCTAGGAGAACTGTACTCTATTTTCCTCACCAATGCCTCATTTTTCAAGAGAAAATATAGTACTGCTTTCAAATAGCTAGCATGCTTTAAATCAGATAGATTACTTTATTCTCACACTTTATCCTCTTAAAGTATTCAAAGTATGTGCTCTATCCAATTTTGCGAAAGATCTTGAATTACATTGAAAAGTACCATGGATAGTCATTTAAGTGAAACTTAAGTATCTGCACAAGTCAGGGACGCCTAGATATTTCATGAAGTACATGGATGTCTATGACAACTTCATGATTATACTTCCCTATTATTATCTATAGAAAACCCCATTCTTTAAAACATCATAATATCTACGTATAGAAATTCATACACGTTGATAATACGGTGTCGATGGGTTTCAATGGAATAGATGTCTCATGCTCAGGCACAGCCGCAATGAAGTACTATTAGGCGTCGCAATTCCGGTATTACCGTTACCGGTTTTATCGGCATTTTCTATTTTCCAGAAATACCGAAAATCGTTTTTGCGATTTTCAAATACCGGTATATTTTTTTGCTGTGTTTCTATTGTGTAATTATGCTGAACAAATAATGCTAGGTAAACGAAAAAGCTATCGAACCGAGATTACTTCAAAGCTACCACGCAAATCGCAAATCAATCGGCTATGCTACAATATCTTCACAACCCGCAATCCATGCTCGACAAGAGAACTGTTGTGAAGACATGCTGTTTCGAATAGTGAATATGAGAACATTTATCTGCAGATCAGAGTAGCAAGTTCGAATTTCATCCTCAGCTTTTACGATTGTCCTCGCGGAGTGTTTTCCACTATTGGCTTAGCTTCGCAACCGGCTGTCATACGAAGACACTATATGCTTTGTGGTTCATCCGCTGAAACATTCATCAGAAAGAAAATCCTCGCAATTAACAACTGCGACTACGGTACTTTAAACATGACGTAATCATACCTAGCACATTCGCTACCCTCAACAAGATTTGTTTGATGAAAATACACGAGCTGCTACTCAGCCATTTGATGGAGAGCTCACTGGCATGCTACAAATAGCTTTCCGAGTTTCCATTTTATAATCTGTAATACTGGTTTTATCATTGCTCAAATACCGAAATACCGGTTTTGTAAAAGTGATCCAGTATTGTGACCCCTAAGTGCCATGGAATGATGGAACCCTAGTTACAGGATTTGTTGCTTGATTATGGAATATCTTCACTTGATTATAGAAAACTAGCAAATGACTATGGAAGAGCTGCATTGGATTATAGACTTTCTACGTTTGAGTATAGACTTGAGTCATTTACATGTAAGTGTGGAAAGATATCTTTTAATTATGGAATCATAGCTTTTGAATATGGAATGCTTGAGCTTGAATATGACCAAATGAAAAAGGATATCAAAGCGATTCTCATGGCACTACTTACAACCTCGCAGGATACCTAAGACGCGTGGAAATTGCGATTGAAAAACTCTCTAAAATTGTTCGGTCATTAATAAGTTAAAGACTTGAATGGGACTTAGGCTATCTGCGACTAAACATCTTCGAAACATAGCCCATCTTCGATGACGTGTACGACCAGGCATGGACGCCTAGATATGTAACCTACAGGACATTTCACGGGCAGACGTTTTTGAAATTTGCTGCAAAATGTAGGTGCATATAATATCACTTAACTGCTAATTTTTCACTGAAATGGTGTAATTTGTCTCTGTGTTGCGCCCGGCTACAGAAGTGAACATTCAAAACAATGGAATGTTGGGATTACATTTCACAGGTTTCCTCTCCATCGTAGGGAAATACTGACAAAATAATTGCGTTGAATACCTCGTGAAATTTCTCCGACAAAATATACTTTCCTTAGCAGTAGTAAGTAAAACTCCACTTCTGGGTAGCGCAAGATGGCCGCCGTCGCTGACGTCCCCCCCTCCTGTCCGTCGAGTCGGTCGTGGTGCGCCGCCGTGTTGCTTCGAGTCTGACGTCCCCCCCTCTGGCCGTCCGTCGTAGCGCGAGGTGATGTGCTCTCCAGGTTGGCGTGGTGTGCCGGCCAGGTTGGGAGGGTGGACTGTCGTAGCTCACCTGAAAAAATCCTAAGTGTCAGAGTGACTTTGTATGGACAAAATTTTGAAAATTTTCCAAAGTGTGGCATTTCGACCTGGGACCTTTACCAAAACATTTTTCATCAAATTTCACTGACCCCCCCCCCGACAGCAATCTTCTAACTTTGGTTCTAGCAGACGGATTTTGTCTTACAGCTACTCGTTTGAAAGAGGAGAAAAAACTGCTCGACGACATTTTTGTCGCGAGTCAATCGGACCAGCCGTTCAAAAGTTAGAGCTGTTACAAGATTTTAGGTCGGAGCTCACCTGAAAAAATCCTAAGTGTCAGAGTGACTTTGTATGGACAAAATTTTGAAAATTTTCCAAAGTGTGTCATTTCGACCTGGGACCTTCACCAAAACATTTTTCATCAAATTTCTCCGAACGAGGGGGGGAGGAGGGGTCAATGAAATTTGATGAAAAATGTTTTGGTAAAAGTCCCAGGTCGAAATTCGGAAGTTTTAAATTTTTCAAAATTTTCACCACACTGGAGATCCCACACTTAGGAATTTTTTCACTTGTGGCATGTTACATGGACATGTGCTGACGCACCAACTTCCCGTGGTCATATGAGAATGGTTCAGGTGTCATATGATAGAGAATGATGAGACAAATCGTTTGCAACAAACCGCATGTCGCTACAATGAATACTTTCGAAGATAGAGCCATTTTAAGTTTTCTTCCGAACATATATAAACCCCCGACAACGTAAGTCTCATCACTTCATCGAAAGACGAGGTAAGCGACGGTCGTCGCTCTGAGCTCCCGATATCGGGTAATTCAAAGGACTCTATCTTTTGAAGTAGGCAAGCTATTTTCTTACTTCAAAGTTTGTGTATTAGAGTTTGATAGTGTCTTTACTACTGATAAAATTTTTTAAAAGTAGTATGAGTAGTAAAATGCGGAATTTTTAAAAAATTCTTAATTTTCAGTTTTTTCAAAGTTTTAACATGTAGACTAAGGTTTTCAAGTATGCTGAGTTCAAATCTGCTATCAGATTTGAAATTTAACTAAGTCTAAGGCAGCTTTGAGGGGTTAGATCCCAGCTACTGATCACTACCTTTGACTCGGCGTTGCTGTTACCACTTCGGGGCAGTGACAATGATGTCTTCAGCTGTAAATAGCGGGTATCGGGGAAGATCTCTCACTTCCCTAGCGATCAGTACAAGGCCTTCGGGCTGTCGACGGGATCGAGTGCCACTCACTACACTCAAATCTATCATTCCTCACTAAGTGTAATTCTTTAGGAATATGACTGTACTACATGATTCCAAACTTATACAAATTTCATTATCTTACAGTTAACAAGAAATCTCAGGCATGGCAAATGATAAGAACCGTAAATTCCATATCAAAATGTGTACATGTGGGAGAATTAATCGCAGTGCGGACGCCAATGTGCATGTTAAGAAGGCGGGCACCGACCACATGATTATCCTGAATAGGGTTGCGTGTGTAAAGTGTAGAGTGTTGAAGGGTGATGAGGATGAGGCGCAATTTTACAGAGTGCATGCAGATTGCAGTGGAGGTTTGGTGAATGACTTGAGATTCACGCAGTTGATTGTTGAAGAGAGGGAGCGAATGTTGGCGATAGAGCGAGACGGCAAGGTGGAGAATGTTGTTGAGAATGTTGTTGAGAATGATGAGTTGGCGAGAGCAGTTGCTTCGTTGGAGGCTGAGATTGAGCGAAAGAGAGTGCTTGAGAGTGATGATGAGGATGATGTGGATTTAGATAGGGAGCGTGTGAGGAAGCGTGTGAGGAAGTTGAGCTCTTCTTCCTCGGAGGTCTCCAACATAGTTGTTGAGGACCTCCCGCAGAGCTCATCTTCCCCAAAAGTGAAGAGTGGTGGGATTCGTAAGCAGTCGGCGAGGTGGTTGAAGGATGAAGAGAAGAAGCATGTATCGCAGCAGATGGCGCATGATTTGTTGGTGAATAAGTATGAGAGTTTGAAGAAGGTGAAGGATGAAGTCGTGAAGGAGTTGGATGAGTTGAAAAAGAAGGAACTGAAGTCGAAGGAGGTAGCGGATGAGAATATTCGAATGAGGCGTAGTGTGACTGATTTGAAGAATAAGACGCGAGAGTTGGAAGAGAAGAATGATGACTGTGAGAAGAGGGCGAGTGCTGCGGAGAGAAGAATGAGAGATGCAGAAGCGAAGTTTGAGGAGATGATGAAGGAGATGAGTGTGTTGAGAGCGAGGAATGTTGAGTTGGAGAGGAATGTGGCTCGGCGGGGTGATGAGAGGCAGGCGTTTGAGAAGTTGGAGCGCATGAGGGATGAGTGGAATCGTGTGAATGAGGATAGGTTGCTTGAGTTTCACATCCCTATTCGGGATAATCATTTGGACGGTGAAGTCCTCGTTAACCGTAGTCTGGACGAGTCAATAATTTGTTATAACGGCCATCCAACCAAAAAATGTCTCCATGCCACCCTGAGAATGCGCGGCCATCTCCACAAATTTTCTGTTAGGAAGCACGCGAGACTACCTAAGGATGGCTAACTTGGTAAGTGAAAAGTAAATAAGATAGTATATCCTATTCTACTACATATCATTTTCATTGCAGATCTTTTCCCCGCCTTCACCAACCCATCAATTCACTCCCGAGAACGAACCATCGGCTCTCTTAAGGGCCACCATTGGGCAAGACATGATAGAACCTCCACGCGGTTTGCCCTGGGCAGTCTTCGGACTGGTGAATACTATCATTAAGTTGAATCTGCTATCAGTCAACTTGAACGTTGCGTCGCGTTAGAGGGGTATATAAACCACTGCCTCTCATTTCATTTCATTTCAATCATGCAGACGCCGAACAGTCAAGTCAGCTCTCCTCGCGGACCGCAGTTAAGGCCGCGAAATTTATTTGAGGAATTTGTTAGGCTAGAGGAGCAAGACAGAGTCCACAATAATCTTGCTCGGATTGGCAATCCGATGACAGCAACTGTTGTCAATCCAACGGAATGGCGCTACATTCCACTTTTCAGCCACGTGCCAATTAGCGTGGAAGTCGACACTGCTACCAAGGAGAGAGTCAAAGACTCTCTCAGCAGAATTGGTAGGCTGTAAGATGACGTTACTCCCGATAACGAACCACCGGCTCTCTTAAGGGCCACCATGGGGCAAGATTTGATAGAACCTCCTCGCGGTTTGCCCTGGGCAGTCTTCAGACTGGCGAATACTATCATTAAGTTGAATCTGCTATCAGTCAACTTGAACGTTATGCAGTCGATTGCCATCCCTGAAGCATTCTGATTCGCTGTTGAGCAATTCATTGTTGAAAACTCTATATAAGCCAGAAGATTGTAGCGCTTCTCCTTCATTTTTAAGTCACAATGGAAGCAACGTCTCCTGCCAGCAGTATTCCCGTCTTCATCGATGAAGACAACGCCATTCCCGAGGCCGTAGTCTAACAAGCTCTTTTCACATGGATCGCAGTCGATTGCTATCCCTGTATCAGAAGTGTAAGCCATCTTAATCTTATTTAGCACTATTTCATCTACCATCATCGCCCATATGAAATGTTATAAGATTTACAAGTTAGACTAAGCGTGCTACTATTTCCAAATGAAAAAGTATACATGGTTACATCATCCACTGAAGCCCCATTCAAGTAAGTCAGTATGAAAGCAAAGATAATACGAAATAAAAATTTATTATGGCATGTATTTCAAAAGGTCTTCATCGTCAATATCGTCTCAGAGTCTGGCTTCACATAGATAATAAAAACAGTTCACTTGCTTTAATCGTTCTTCCACTGCGAGCCTTACTTCGTCGATATACTCCCACTCCGCCATAGTTCGTGGCTAGGAGTTAGGGGTGTACCACTCCCATAATTGGTGGAGGAATTTGGTGCTGGTGATCTCCATCACATCGTCAGTATCGTACTGGAGATACTTCCACCTCACGCCTGTTAAGTCGGGACACTCCTTCTCACATACACTCTCTTCGTCGTCCGCTGGTAATGACAACTTTCTGATATTGTCCAGTCGGTACACCTTCTCTACCTTCCCCTTCGTTGGAGCGTTTGGTGCAACGAGCGCCTTTGGTGTTGAGCATGGAGAAGAGAATTTTGTGTTTGGTGTTGTCGGAGGGCTTGTCATGTTGACTGTGAATAATAACTTTGAAATGTTTTCTAATTCTTAAGTATCAACAAGCAACCAATCAGAATGAACAGCCAATGAATGATGAATATGAAAGTATATATGTAAAGTGACATTCGTGTCATTTCACTCTGTCTTTGTGGCATATAAGTGAAGTGTTCTCTGGCGAATTCTGTTATTATTTGAGGCGTACAAGTGAACTGCTTTCTCGTGAATTCCAAATTTGAGTGAAGTCTCTATCTTGTTGAAGTATCAACCTTAAACTTGATTTCGTTGAAATGGTAAGTTGAAAATTTCTTCACTCATCTCCCTCAAACGTGTGGCTAATAGCATCTTCCTTAATTTCAGGCATCAACTTCATCACCAACGCCCTCCCTTCTCGAGGAAAGTTTAGAGTTGTTGAGTCAAAGTAGGTTGTACCAATACACTGAGACTTGAACAGAGATGATAGAATGATTTCTCTTTCAGGTGATGTGAGTTCCAGCTCAGGACTCTCGCGACAAGGCAACGAGTGGGAATGTGCCGACTGCGGACATATGTTTACAAGGAAGCACAGTCTCCTTCGACACATCAAACAACGTGTGTGTCAACGCAAAGCGGCGTCAATCTCCGGAGGTGAAGTTGATTCTGACGATGACATCTCCTTTCCTTGCGATTTGTGCCCTCTTTCTTTTGATAGTCACTTTCAGCGATCTTCGCACAGACTTCAACACACGCATGCAAATGATCACTACACCAACGGTACCTCTAGCATCTCCCTCATTAATGTTTCACATAATAATTTAGTACGCGACTACTGCATGGAGTCCAGTACTCAAATAGTAGATTTTCCTGAGTGGCTCCTTCAAAATTCTAACATTATCGAAGCGCTCTTCAATAATTTAGACAATTTTAGAATGAAGGCGCTCATCTACCTTAAACTAAAATATATTAAGATAGATTTTCAAACGGGTCAAGTGACGGAGAGAATACAGTTTCATGTTCCTTCCTCTTCCGCAACCGAAGTTGTAGACTGCGAGTCTTTCACATTCAATGTTTAAAATCAAATGTAGATAAATTCAATCATCGCGACAGCGCTCTCATTTTTGATGGTGTGGACTCAGCCATATTCAAAATTTCCCTATTAGAAAGTCATGAAGCTCGAGGCACATTTAAACTACCAAAAACGTTGTATAATAAGAAAGCTGTCATCAATGTCGATTGTAAATCACAGTGTTTCAAATATGCAGTCCTATCCATCCTTCACTATAATGATATCAACGCGAATCGAAATCATACCTATAGCTATAGACAGTGGGAGGATGAACTAGACTTTGAAGGTTGTGATAGTAACAACATGAAAATCAAAGATGTAGAAACGTTCGAAAAACATAATCAGATTAAAATTGTCGTTCACGTGTGGGAGAAGGGGTTGAAGGGTGCCCGCTATAATTCACGTTCAACTTGTTATGAACGTGTAGTCAACCTCTTATTAGTAAAACAAGATGATAGCGAGGAATGGCACTACTGTGGTATTCCCAAAATCTCTCGCTTGTACACTCACTTGGGGCACTCTAAAAGAGGTGAACATTTTGTATGCGACCGCTGCATCCGCTCCTTTTGGAGTAAAGATAAATTTGAAACTCACTATGAATGGTGCAAGCGAGGTAAATTACAAATGGAACGCATGCCCAAAGATAAAATATTTTCACATAGGGATAATGGTGACAAATTAAGTCTCCTGCGTGTCATTTACGCAGACATAGAATGCTACATTGATGATATCATCCACAAGCCAGCAGCCATATCCTGCTATGAAGTATGGCATGACCACTTTAGAAATAGGCAAAACAAAATGCATACTTGGCAAGGTAAAGATTGCATTTCAAAATTTCTAGAATTTCTCGATAAAGCTGCCAAATTTCAACAATCATATGATTCCCAATTGCAGCGTAAGTCACTACATATGTGAGATGAAGACAAACAGAAATTTGAAAGTTGCACATCGTGCCCTAAATGTCATAAAACGTTTGATGACGATAAAATTAAGAAAGTGCCTGATCATGATCACATCACTGGTAAATTTAGAAACGCACTCTGCTCCAAATGTAACTTTTCACTTAGGTTGAGACGTCGTGTACTACCCGTCTCTTTTCATAACTTTAAGGGCTATGACAGTCATATGCTCATAAAAGGAGGGTTGAGCCGGATGAAATCGTGGCAGTTTAATGTAATAGCGCAAACGAGAGAAAAATTCATGCCAATGACAGCAAAAGTACCAGTAGATAAAACTAAAGAAAATAAGACAGTCTTCTTCGAAATAAAATTTTTAGATTCATTCCAATTCATGTCAGCGTCACTAGCTTCTCTCGTTCGTAATCTCAAGTTTCTTCCCCATAGTTAAACTTTGAAGAAACACTATCCAAACTTAACGGATGAAATAATCACTCGCAAAGGAGTCTTTCCCTATGCGTATTTTAGCTCAATGTCTAAACTAAATGAAACAACCCTTCCTTCCATTGACAAATTCCAAAACGATTTGACGGGTCAAGATTGTCCAGTAGAGGACTATGAACAAGCTCAAGAGGCATGGTTAAAATTTGATTGTAAAATGTTTGGCGATTATATGATCGCTTACTTAGAATTAGATGTCATTTTGCTGGCTGATGTCATTCAGGAATTTCGACGAGTGGCATTAGAAGAAGACAAATTAGATGCTGTCCACTTTGTCAGTCTACCAGTCATGTCCTTTGAATCAGCCTTTAAAATGACTGGTGAGACCATCCATCTCTTACAAGACCCCGAGATGTATAACATATTTCAGCGCGGAATACGCTGTGGTCTCACATTTGTGAATAAACATCACATAAAATCTAAAACAGTAGGTAATGATCATATCCACCTAAAGTACTATGACCAAAATAATTTATATGGCAGTTCACTGTCTAAACCAATACCTCACTCCGAGTTTAGTTGGTTAAATCAAGATCAGCTTACGTATTACTCCAACCCTTCAAACATTCTGAAGATTCCAGATGAAGGTGATTGGGGATATAATTTTGAAGTGGATTTGATTTATCCAAATAGTATTAAAAATAAAACTGCTGATTTCCCACTCGCACCTGAATCTGGTGAAGTGACTGAAGATATGTTTTCACCATTCATGTCACAATTTCATAATAACTTAACAGAGTGTGGACAGCCAAGGTACAAACCATGCCGCAAACTTTTGCTCACCTAATATGATAAGAAAAATTATCTCGTGCACTTCTGCATACTAAAATTCTATTTAGAAATGGGTATGCTTCTAAAGTCAGTTCACCGCATCATCAAATTTAGACAGAAAGCCTTCCTCAAACCCTACATAGATAGTAACAGTCAAAAACGTGCACTCGCCCAAAATAATTTTGAAAAGGATTTTTATAAATATAAGAATAACAGTCTTTTCGGAAAGACCATGGAGAATGTTAGAAAACGTATGAACTACAAACTAGTCGTTGATGAACAAAAATATCACAAATTGACCTCATCACCTCTTTTCATTGATAGAGACATCATCGATGAGGATCTTGTAGGTGTTAAAATGATAAAATCTGAAGTTGAGTTGTGCAAACCCATCTATATTGGGCAAGCCGTTTTAGATTATTCCAAGCTTGAAATGTATCAACTCTTCTACAAAATATTAAAACCATGCCCTCTCGTAAAAGAGGTTCGCTTGCTGGGTGGTGATACAGATAGTTTCTTTTTAGAAATTACCACTCAAAAAGATTTAAATTTTAATGAAGTGGGTAAGTCATTAGAAAAATATTTCGACACATCTAACTACAATCCCACTCATCCACTCTATTCCATACAGAATAAAGCCAAACTTGGTTGTTTTAAGGATGAAACAGCAGGAAAGGAAATAGATGAAATGATTCTCCTCCGTCATAAAATGTATTCCATGAAATTAAAAGAATGTGCAGATAGTATTAAGCGTGCTAAAGGTATATCAAAATCCATTGTTCACAAAATGAAACATCGGTCCTATAAGAAGGCCTATAAAAATAAAACTATAACGTTTGTCAATATGACAATCTTAAAATCTCAAGTTCATACTGTGAAAACGCACACGTTCAAGAAACGAGCACTTTCAGCATGGGAAGATAAGAGGTGTTGGATAGGACATAACACATCTCTTCCACATGGACATCCTGACACAAACATACCTCCACCCAAAAGAATAAAACTCACGCTACCACATTCAGGAGATGTATTGACATAATCAACTTTAACTCAGTATTTTGATGTTGCTTTTTGTAGATATACATGGTTGTTTTATGTATCGCATGAGATCGTTTCTTCCTTGTGAATATATGCCTACAGTCAGCTCATCCCCACTATATCTGTGAAAAGACTTTCTCATATACATATTTTTATTTCAATAAACATATCACAATGACTTCACTTTGTTTTCCGAAACACTAAAGTTACGAGGGATTTAGTATCTTTCACATGGATGCACTCTTGTAAACCATTGGTAATTTTGATAGTAATAGAGGGTATAGTTTGTTTGACGACGGGATGATAGAAAATAGATTCAAACATCTTCTCGACTATTCCATATGAAGCGTCTTTATCATGAATGAAATCACGTAAAATGTATTCTTTTTTCTCACCAACAGAAATAGGTAGAATCAAATCACTTTGAATGTAAAGGTGCTGTTCATGTTTATCAAGTGTCATTGGTGTTTCTATACCAATCGTATGCGCAGCAGTAAACACAGTTTGTAGTATTGAAAAACCAAAGAGTTTTTTCAAATTTTTACTCAATTGACATTGAATGTCATCACCCAGTTTCAGAACAACGCGTTGATTTTCAATTAAAAACGAAATGTGGTGTGTCTTTACATCATATTTACTTTTCATCACATGCTTCAACTTCTGTTGTATATAAGGATTTACTACATGAATGAAGCTTTCAACTGCATGATATAGACGCGGCATTATATTGATAGCAACTTTAGATTCTTCATAAGACTGGTAAATTTTCTTGATGCGATCACCATAGATGTCCACCCACCATTCATCATTAACTGAATCAGCTTTAGTGTGATATTCATGAGAAGCATACACCAGACCGCTTCCAATAATAGGTGTATAATGTCTTACAAAATGACGCAAGGTTGGAGAGAAATAAACTGTAAGTTTGTCATTATATTTCTGAATAACCAACTTATTTTTGTCCGCCATAATTTTCTCTCCATACTTCTTACCCACAGTCTCATTCCATCGTTTTACTAACTCAATAAGTGATAAAGGTTGAACACCACGCTTTTTCAAAATGATGCGTTCTTCACATTCTACAACATCTTCATCAAATATTTTAAATTTATAATGAAATTTGTTGATTCGATTTGAATAAACTTTTTTAACATTTGCAGTAGCAATTGACGTTAGATGTAGTCCATGGCCAAAACCGAGATGTGGATAGAATTCATTATCCAACCTCAGTGTAAGACCTTTAGTAAAAGAATGAAAGCGAAGGAACTGTCTCCCACTCCAATGATAGATAGTAAACTCATAAACTTTCTGATCCTTATTCTTCATGATGGAAGTATTACCACTGTTGAATGCCTCAATTATTTTCTCATTCCCAAATGGACCATAATAATCTGATTTTATCTGAATCCATTCATTTTTCCACTCTCCATCTGACGTTAAATTGTATGGGAACTGGAATGCATTATTCATCGTTATTCCATCATGGGTGCGAGGAGTCAATATCATTTCTTCCAAATCATTCACATTCTGAATATTGCTATCATAGCAAATACTAGAAACGCCAACCTCCCATTCACCTTATAAATGTAGTGGGCGATTTAATTCTACTCGATAGTCTGATGGTTTCTTTTTGGGAAATTTATTCATAGAAGCATTACTGGGCAAGTAGATTAGAAACGAGTCCTTATTTTCACTTTCCATATTATTCACATTGGAAAATATATTAGCATACTTTTGCATTAACTCTTCATTCGGAAATGGAGTGTGATACTTGTCACAGCATCTTTATGAAAAGGAATCAACGCACCAGCATCGTCATAAATTGCAATATCAATTTGTGGGATGTAGTTTGATTTCAGCTTTGTATAATGCACTTTCTTGAAAGTATGCTCAGATAAAATACTGCAGCTTTTTGGCTGGTATGGTATCATTGCTAGCAATGGAGCTTCAACATCTCCAACACGTACATCTTCACCAATATTGGAATATATCTGAAAATAGTTAATACGACGCGATAGTGACATGTCTGCGCTAGCTTTGGTTACAGTACCACTTTTAAAGATATTTTGATCAAACCCCAAAATGTCCATTAGAGTTTTATCCATAATTAGTTCAATACCTTTTCCACTTATAGTGAGAGACAAAACACCTTCTTTTTCAGAAAATGAAATTTGTTGGTCATTAATCACTTCATTTAAATAATCTACAACCAATTTAACTGAAGTAATAATGCGAGGCATCAACACTCTTGTTTCGTGTAAGATACCACCTAAAGGCTCTACACACTTTCTGTATAAAGATACTGTCCATTCTGTATCAAATTGATTTGACCTTTCACATGGTAAATGTTGCATATCAAATTTTCCATGAACAGCTGCAGAACGATGTCGTAAGAACTGATGAAAATCTTTTGAACAAACTAATACTAGATCATCATCATTTAATTTACTTATTGCAATATGATTAGATGATTTGATATAAGTCAATGTTGCCACTTGTTTACCATCAACTCGAAGGAGATAATTAAATTTCTTCAATAATGTTTCAGGAGTCATGTTTGTCTTTCTTGGCTTAATCACAATCTTCTTCACCAACGTCTTCTCATTTTTTGGAATAAGATCTACATAATAAGCTTCCATTCGATATATTAACTGTTTATGACCACTTGGGTGGTAATTAACGTTATAATTATCATAGCTTGTTAAGGCGCTAGCGAGGTAACCTAAATCATTTCTTAAACTTGGACTTAAACCAACAATCCAATCTTTCTCAACTACATGATGTACATAATTATGATCATCATTGTGCGGAGTAAATTGGGCAATATGTTTACACGCTTTATTCAAGAAATCATATATAAACTTTTTACATGATAAGAGATCTTTCTTTGGCCACTGTGGAATGTATACTCGGCAGCCCTTTTCACATTGGTAAGCAGCTGTGCGTCTCATATTAATAGTCATCACCTCATGATCAAAAGTATAGACACAGTTGCTATGAACAAGTTGAGTGACACCCACTTCCCACTTTCCATTTAGCTGTTGTGCATGATCAATGGGAGTAGAAAAGAGTGCGGCTCGATTACTAGCAAATCTATTTGCAGCCGCATTGCTAAGCAAAATATGATAAAACGACATTTTGATATTGCTGATCTGCGGCTTTGCATAACATCATGAAGACTTGGATTTTGGACTCTCTACAATATATCAGAGTTGATCGTAATGGAAAGGTACATTTCAAAAATTCTCATGGTCATACTCATACATCAAGAGGTATTACATTAACATGGCGACAATTTGTCAACCTCAATGATATCATGAGGGATTTGGAATATTTTGAAACATTAAGATTCATCTACTTGGGTGATCAAGTTTGGCTTCAACATTACAGAAATGAAATTCAAATCTGCCATTCTCATTCCGCAAACTGTTTCTCATTTCGCAAATACAATTTTTTTTCGTACCAGCAGTTACAATTTGTGTTATGAACCCGAACTTTTTCCTGCAGCTCTCATTAGTTGTTGGTTACCTGTGCATGTGGCAATCTTTCATAATAGTAAAGTGATCATTACTGGACTAAAATCTCATGTACAAGCAAATGTGATCCTAGACTATCTCATCAAGTATGTACATACCCAGCGGATTGTAAAATAAAAAACAATTTTTCCAACATGATGTTTTTATTTCAAATCATGATAGAACTTACAAATCATTTTTTCATTAGAGGATGGATTACATGAAAAGTTTTGAATAACAGATACAAATCGAGATACATGTAAACGTTTTAAGATGAAGTACAGTACAAAAGCACCACACGTTGATGAAAGTGGATGTTGTAGTATGCGTTCATTTCGCTGATATTGACGCGTATGTTTTCTCAACCACTGCTGTGTTGGTATATTTGGAGGTTGAGCAAGAGAGTCAAATAGTTCACCACGTCGGTCTTCTCCAATAAAGATCGCTTTCCAATGCTCACCGCCTAAATTCTGCGAATGAGTGTTTAGCACAATAAAGATGGGATAGTGATTTACTGCAGGTGGTAAGGTATCGAGCGAATAGACATTATCGAAAGCTTTCAACGTCGCTTCGTCTGCATTACGCTGTACTTTAGTTTTAATATCGTCAGCAGTCAACCAACTCATTAACGATTATACTGAAGAATCACGTCACGATACTTTGTAATTTCAATATTTGAATCGAAGACTGCATAAATTAATACATTGATCGTCTCAGGTAGTGTTCTTTTGAACGTGAAATCCAAACGAATATTATGAGGCACGTTCGCTTGACGATAGGGTGCACTAATATCGCTGTCAGCAGTCAAATCAAATGCATAAATAGTATATCTACTCTTAAACTCTTTCATAGTGAGTCCGTTGGTGTCATCCGTATTGTAAAAGCCAAAGACATCCATAAAATCAACATAACTGCGCATAAATTGATCCGAAGCAAAATCTGGCTTGTAGGGTGGACCAGGATGACTCACACCATTTACACGTAAAGCAATTTCACTTAACTGATTGTGTTTAAAATTGAAAGGATTCTTCTTTATATTACCATTAAATGCATCATTTTCAACCATTGCCACCATGAGGAGCTTCGGTGCTTCCGATGGAAAGAGGCCATCTTTCATGAAACTCTTTTGATCTTTCGGAATTGTAAAGGTGAGAAGCTTTGTATGCTGAATGGGCTAAATGGCATTTTGGCGGTTAAGACCTTCAGCATGCCCTCTAATGACACGTGGATTCGGTACTACTCGACGAATGTAAAGTGCAATATCTTCCACATAAATTCTAAAATTGTCAACTTTAGCAAATGCATTCAGCGCAAATTCAGGCTTATTCAATGTCAGCTTCAGTCGCATGCTGGTATTACAGAGTAAAAACTTTGACTGTCTAAAGAAGTCTAAATTCAGCGGACCATATAGCTGACATACTTTACTATCTTTAATCATAGCAGATCGCTTTACAAAGCCACTGTTTGTTTCAACATCAAATTTTCCTGCTTCATCTCTGTACCATCCCATGGCCTCCATATGACTTTTTTGTGCTGCTGGATGAAACTGTGATACATGATTGAAATATGATTTATAGGGATAATCGCTTTGACCACCTTCCACCTGCTGCTCTCCAATCGTTAGAAAAACATCGCGAAGTAATGTAGTCAATGGTAAATTGTTCAGTCCAACTTTATGTGCATCGTCAATAGCAGTTCCATCTGCTTGCTGAATGCTAAACCTCAAATCAAGCATCGCATAACTCAAATCTATGTAGTCATCACTACCACCAGGAATAACAAATTCAATGGAGCCAGCATTCTCAGCTGTTCGAGGATGATAATCCACAATACTTGAACTAAGAATATCTGTCTGTATGGCTTGTTGATCAAACAAACAAAACCCGGAAGTTTTACACTCCATGATTAGAAGTTATGGCAGCGTCGTCGTTTAGCGCCTGATGAATGATTAGAGCCTCTGCGACGTTTGCGTGAATGCCTTTTGACTGAAGATCGCACCTTACCAGCTCCGCTATGTTTCCTCCTTCCTTTATTCATTCGTTTAGGTGATTTCTTTCCTTGAGTAACACCAGCAAAGGTCTGCTTCAATGTTTTTAAACCGCGTTCTTTCCCACGATTCAACAAACTGCTCTTAAAACTTCTACCTCTGGAAAGATCACTATCAACATCACCAGCAAAGCCAACGGCATTACTTAAAACATTTCGTTTTAAAGATCTACCGACATTGGATATGAGAGGTGCTACAACAGATTTCAGTGCACCAAGTATGCTACCTCCACGTTGGCGGCGAGCGCTGCTGTAAATTTGTCCTCCACCACTTACATAGGAGGGTCGTGAATAAAATGAGGCAGTTGGATTCATAGCTCAAACCCTAAACATTGTTAGTTACAACTTTGCATGAATCACTGTCGATCACTTAGATGAAAGATGTCGGCACGACGCATCCAAGAGTTCATACTTGAAGGATAACCAGTCCATTTAACAAGACACCATTCTTCACCTTGCCGTTTTTTACATCGAATGATTTTCTCTACCAAATATGTTTCACTTTCAGTGACTACCTCAATCTCATCGCGGTAAAAGCTACCCTCAATTTCTTCATTATCGTAATCTTTCAACTTGTAGGTGGTCGGAGAGTCTTTTTGATTAATCCTTGATACTGTAAATACCTCCTCTGTCCAATTCGGAAGGTACCCTTTAGCAAAAACACTCTTCATTTTTGAGATACGAACTTTATCACCAATTTTTACATCACTTTTCACATGAGTGCGTTTACGTTGGAATGATTCGCGCGCTTTATCTACATTGTCAGCATTTACATCTACTGGTCTGAGTCCAATAGAACGATGGATAGAGTGATTGTAGGCATGGAGTGTATCTTGTAGAACCTTTGTCCAATTTTGTGTCAAGTTGGCAGTAGAATGTCGCCACAAGCGATTTTTTAATGTGCGATTAAAACGTTCAACAAGTGCAGCTTTATAGGCACTCTTTACACTAAACAACTCAATGTCATGCCTCTCAAATAATCTTCTCACATGCTGATTTTCAAACTGTTTTCGTTGATCACTCTGAATTCTTTTTGGAATGCGACCTTCTCGAAAAATTGTTTGGAATGCTTTTGCTACTCCTTTCCCTTCTTTAGTTTTTAAAGGTTGAGCCCACGCATAACGCGAGAAAATATCAATGACGGTTAAAATAAAATTATTGCCCGAGTTATGTTTTGAAATGGAGGCAACATCACACAAATCTGCTTGCCACTGTTCATCGATGTCATGAACAATATAATGGCGGGTGCGGTACTTCTTTTTCGCTTGTTTGTGGAGTGTATAGGTAGCCTGACCCTTTAACCATCGTTTCACTTGTGATTGTGGAAGACCATTCGCTTTTGATAATTTCTTGACAGATGCAAATCCTGCCGGATGTTTTACATCATAATAGATTGACTTCAAACGTTCAGTCGATGACGGCTGACTCTTTTTCCTCCTTCTCATCTTTTCGTTTTCTTGCCTTTCTACATTTACAACAACTGCAGCATTTAGCTTTAGCGGTTTTGCGATTGTGTTCACATTGCTAAAGGTGTAGCAGTCGATACAGAGTCACGCATCTTATTCTTCAAATTTTTTAGTTGCTCAACAGTTTCCGATTGTAATAATACAGCACGATGTGGATCTTTGATGTGAACATTTTGCTGATAATCTATTTCTTTCCTATACATTTGATTTGCAAGAGGTTGCTTTACTTGCTGCATGGCAGTCAATTGTACATATTCACCCTGAGGAATAACAATCATGCGAGAATAAGAACTCATAGTTTGTAGATAATCATGGGAGTTTTCAAAATATCACTTCGAAATCTAAATTCTTCCGGACACTCTTGCGTAAAGTCAATGAATAAGTAACCGTATGGTTTTTCAGTAGCTGCTTGAAAAATTTCAATTAAGGCTTTTGATCCTCTGGGTGCAACTTGTCGCGCTAAAATTTCAAATTGACTTTTATCTCGCGGATTCTTGAAAATAGCATAATAGTGTGTATTCAGGTTTCGTGTACGAGCTTCTTTTCCATCAGGAGACAAATTTTGTGTGATATAGATGATAAAGCACCTTTTATGATGTGCTGCGCGAGTGAACATATCTGTAACATCTTTTGAATTCTTACTTTCTTTTAATAAATCATCCAATACAACATCATTAGACTGAAGTTTATCCACTGCAATAATTCCTTCATGTCGAATAAAGTTGCGACTTTGCAATTCCTGAAACAGCGACGGTTGATAAATACCATAACACCAAATCACTCGATTGATAGGTTCCTTAAACAACTCCCTTCTTTTATCCAATAAATTCAGCGTGAAAACAGTTTTACCTGCATGAGATGGACCTGATACAGTCAGAACTTTATCACATTGAAGTCTGAAATCCATTTTAATACTTTGAGATTCAACATTTGCATAATTAACGCTTAGAGCCAAAGATATTACCCAATAGGTTACCCACGATAGGAGCTAACATTGGAAGTATTGCTGAAAGGAAACCGCCCTTTTGTGTTAGAGTTTTCCTCTTTCTTTGAAGGGTGACTTTAGGATTGGAGATGAAACGCAATTTTGTGGCATATCGCTTAAGTAACTTTCGTTGTTTTGGTGCTAATTTCTTCGTCCTCAACTTCCTCACATGAGAAATAATTTCACGAATGAATTTATCGTTAGCATTTCGTATAGCATTGTATCGCTGATTTGCTTTCATTCGTCGGAGAGCTTTAATGGCTGAAGAAAACTTTGAAGACTTTTGACTTTTACGTTTCGCCATTTTCCGTGTTAGTCTTTGCTAAAACCTATCTTTACCACATTTGCATAGGTACTAACTATTGCGGCATAAGTGACACTCGAAATGAGCAATATCACAGTGGTTACATTTGCAAAGTTGAATGCAATTACGTATGAAACAGCGTTGACAAAAAGCATGCTTACATCTCTTGAAGATGCGCTTTTCATTTCCATCCTTTCGCTTACATACATCGCAACACATAGTTTCACCGTTACTGATGTCTATAGCAAGTCTTTTTGAAGATATGAATTTGCTAGCCTTTTCTAAATAATAGACGCATGTACAGAAGGAATATACTTCGAGAGTGAGCAGACATAGCTCGAAAACCAGTTGTGCTACAATCAAGAACCACTGCATTTTCAATTTTTCTTTATGGAAAGTTGAATGTGAATATCTGAAATCGCTTCAATCACTAGACTGCTACCATGATGGTTAAATGCGTTAAGACGTTCAGCAATTTTTATCATATGTCTTTTAAAAAATTCTTCGGGGTGATCTACCACTTCCATTGAATAAGAAGCAAAATGGAAAGAGCGACTTTCCACCTCTTCCTTTCCAAAATGACTAAACTTAATTTTCGCAACTAATCGCGCCATGACAATGCTATCAGAGAATGTATTCATTAACTCTAGAAATAGAGGCTAGCATCATCGACCACTGCTTCGATGTCGGTCTCATCTTTATGAAAATTTATCACATAATCTTGAACAGCTCCTTTTAAACTTTGCCTATGAAAATGTAATGTTCCGCAGTCGTTTGAGAAAGACATGATCGCCCTTTATCTAACCCATCCATTGCATGAAAACAACTCTTCTCATAGTAACATTTATTGAATAACGATAACAAGCATGCATTATAAATCAATGGTTTGAAAGAGATAAAATAGATACAGCTGGTAACTATCATACAGCGAGCAATGATGACCATACAGGACTTTGGCAGTGTTGAGGTAAGGAGGAAAGAAGCATTGGTTATGAACGTAGCTACTACAACGAACAGACATAATGGGAACAGACAAATCCTTAAAACGTTTCGTGACTTCATGGTAGTGTTGATTCACTCTACTATCCCAAGGCGGGAGCAAAATATCATCAATGATTAGATTGGGAAATACTTTCCTCTCCTTACCAGGATGATTACAAAAGATGCGTATAACATTGAAAGCAGCTAACCATCGTTTAAAGTCAATAAGAAGAGCACTCTCACAAGAAAAGCCATAGTCTTGCAAATATTTCAGATTAAGTCCATGAATGTGTTTTCTCGCCCATTGATCAACATTGGGATTGCAGTTGGCATGTTGATGATAGACACTGACAATCTGATATGTCCAATTGTTCATAGCAATAGCACTGAGCTCCTGTACAGGTTCACCCTCACAATCCATAAAAATGATGATAGAAGCCTAAAACGGAAATTTACACATCTAAGGAAACGTTCTATAACATATTACAAAATGAAGAATTACATCGATGCTTTTCACGACAAAATACACAAATGATATGATGGCAACGAAGAAGTAAAATGTATCTAATATGACCACGTTTACGACACTCAAAGCACATAAGCGAATTGTCATAGGGTAGAGTTAGGAAAGGACTAGTAATTCTCCTTCTTTGATTTGCGTTTTGAGGTAGCATTCTTCTCCGACTTGCGCTTCGTACCACTGCTGTTAAGGATTTGATCAATTATGTCGTCCACATTGGGTGGTTTTGGAATATATAGGATGGATTCCATATGCATGGAGAGAGAGGCTATTTTATTATCCTTGTGCCGACCATAATATAGTCCATTCACTTTGAAAAGGATATCCCAAGTATCTTCTCCGAGCTCGTCGCATGTGATGGATGTTGAATGGTCTCCCTCCTTCTTATAGTAAGTGCACCAATGTGATACCGGTAGGCAAATTTGATTACCATCCCAAATCTTTCTATAGGGAGTATCCTTGTCATCTCTCGCCTTCCACTCTTGAGCAAGAGGAGTAGGAATGTCCATATTTAATGTCACGTACTCCTCAATAATATCAAGTTGGTGGCGAATCTACGGACTCACGGGGATCAGTATGTAGTCCCCATACTGATTGTGCATTATCTTGACATCCGTGGAAGGGAGCATTCCCGTTTGGAGTACTACGCTATGATCGTCATAACGCAAGACTTGTTTAAATTTACGCTTTAGCGGTGTAAGATTATGTACCTTGGTTGTTTCTTCTACTGACCTCAGTTGTAGATGATCTGATCGTAGTGGACCTTGTAACGTTTGACCGCCATTTTGTCCTACTAGTGCAGCAGATGGAGTAGATGCCTGAAAATGAAAAAGATTGTATTAAGTTTACGTTCAAGGGAGGAGAGGGAGGAAAGTAGCGACTTACCATTTTAGTTGGATAATAGAATAGGGAACTAGAGAGAGAGAAAATGTGCGTCCGTCACTCGTGTGATTCAACGATGGAATGATTCTCACTGTGGAAGGCTCGCTATTTAGATAGAAATGCTTGATTCTCAGTGGATGATGATCCTCATTGGACAATAGCATCAAGCTGATTCCAAATCTGGCCTCCGTTTACCAATCCGAGCCTTCATTCGCCCGCTGGAGCTGTTTCTTGGGAAATTCTAACTCTGTCGTTTTTCGTCAATCTCCCAAAATCTTAAATGGCGTCTCACATCTAAACGAAGACAGATATGAACAAGCCGTTTCTTTCAGTGAATTTGTCTCACTCTTAGCTTTCAAACGAGCTATTGCACGACTTTCTACGATCTCTAGAACCAAAGTTGGAAGATCGGTGCCGGGGGGACGTCAGCGAAAATTTTTCTCTCCGATTGCGTTCAAATTCACCATACCGATGCAGAATTTCACGCTGAATCCGAATCTGGCCTCAGTTTTCCCATCCGATGCCTCGTTTTGGCGCTACAGCCCAAAACGTCCAAAATTCTAACTCTGTCGTTTTTCGACAATCTCCCAAAATCTTAAATGGCGCCCCACATCTAAATGAAGACAGATGTGAACAAGCCATTTCTTTCAGTGAATTTGTCTCACTCTTAGCTTTCAAACGAGCTATTGCACGACAAAATCCGTTCACTGGAAGCCAAGATCGAAGCTAGCTCTCCCGAGGGGGGGTCAGTGAAATTTGATGAAACAAACTTTGGTCAGGGTCCCAGGTCGAAATGCCACACTTTGGAAAATTTTCAAAATTTTGTCCATACAAAGTCACTCTGACACTTAGGATTTTTTCAGGTGAGCTCCGACCTAAAATCTTGTAACAGCTCTAACTTTTGAACGGCTGGTCCGATTGACTCGCAACAAAAATGTCGTCGAGCAGTTTTTTCTCCTCTTTCAAACGAGTAGCTGTAAGACAAAATCCGTCTGCTAGAACCAACGTTAGAAGATTGCTGTCGGGGGGGGGGGTCGGTGAAATGTGATGAAAAATGTTTTGGTGACGGTCCCAGGTCGAAATTCCACACTTTGGAAAATTTTCAAAATTTTACCCATACAAAGTCTCTCTGACACTTAGGATTTTTTCAGGTGAGCTACGACAGTCCACCCTCCCAACCTGGCCGGCACACCACGCCAACCTGGCCGGCACACCACGCCAACCTGGAGAGCACATCACTTCGCGCTACGACGGACGGCCAGAGGGGGGGGACGTCAGACTCGAAGCAACACGGCGGCACACCACGACCGACTCGACGGACAGGAGGGGGGGACGTCAGACTCGAAGCAACACGGCGGCACACCACGACCGACTCGACGGACATGAGGGGGGGACGTCAGCGACGGCGGCCATCTTTTACGCTATCCAGAAGTGGAGTTTTACTTACTACTCTTAGCTCTGTCCACTTTCATGACAACGACTTTTTTGAGTCAGAGAAGACAAACATCGATCAAAATAAGATATTGCATCTTTAACGACATAAATCCTGAAGTAACAAATGCTGTACCTAAACGTATGTGATAAGGAAAATACAAAAGAGAACCAAAAGAAATGAAGAGTCAAAGTAACCCTGCAACCCGGCCAGAGCCAGTTCATGTCTGCCGATCCCCACCATATTCACACATCGCAGTGCTCGGTCATTGTAGCGCATCAAGGCGATGGACATTTTTTCATGATGACTTGCCGTGCTTCAGAAATTTAAGTCTGTTTTGAGAGTCTGGAAGCAACTCGAGAGAATGTGTTTAGGGGTCCTCCTCGTGATCCGTAGGCTGTAGCCGCCATCGGAATGCAGGCCTAACCAAGCTCCACACACTTGTATTTCTCATTGGAGGCATGTTTCCTTTTTTCAGCCACCAGCAAAGGTGACCCTTTCGTTGTGCTCGCTCCTGATTCATTGTTGTTGTTGAGCGGATGCACAACAGCAAAGTCAGCTGCTGCTGGTCGACGAGGCTACAGTCTAGCAGAAGAATGTCCGCTGATCTTCTATTAGGCTCCGAGTGACCACAACCAGCGCATTTTTCGAGAGCAGGTCGAAGGTTTGCCCAATCGCAGAGTACAACTGATCACGCAGAGCATTATGTCGATTTTGTGCCTACAGTTGGCAGCATGGTATTTCCGTGAAATATCATGTGTGAATTGTCCATGCAGGGAACCCCAGTTATTTGCGTTAGATAAGATATCGAAATTTTCTTTCAGCAGCATTGTCTTAGAAAATGGGTAAAACTATAAAAATATGAAAAAGCTCTAAGCTGCAAAATTTGAATTTTTATTGACCAATATTTCGGTTTCACAACCAGCAATAGGGTCAGATAGCATTACAAAGAAAGCATTACAGAGAAAGTAAAGGAGATTCAAAATTTAAGTGTGCAATGCAATTAGTAGAGGAATCAAGATATGCACATTTATGATATAATATTCATAGAAATAAAAAGTCACGCAACACCTCCCTCTCCTCCCTTGACTTCATTACAGGACACAGAGATCTAATAAAGATGGCCTCCCTTAGTCTAAGAGTCTATGTCTGCAGTGTTGCAGTGTCTATGTCTTTGGCTAGTACTTTTGTGCTCATTGAGTTGTTCTGGCAGAGTTGTAGATGTTTGTATACTGATGACTCAGGACGGGTAAGATGTTCTTTCACTCTGATATGTAGAGGTCTTATTGAGCTTCCGATATATGTGGCAAAGCATTTTGTGCACTGGAGTTGGTAAACAGTGTTTTTCTTTTGACAATTGACGCTGTTGAGAGGACAATTGGTGAGACTGCGGATGTTCGATTCATTCCTGTTTTGAAGTGCGTGACGTAATGTTGTTGTTCTATGAACTATTCTGACATTGATTCCTTCTCGTCTGAAGATACGCTTTATTCTTCTATCAGCACGATCTGATAAGTACGGTAACTTGAGGTGCATATAAATTCGTTGATAAGTGATGACGGATGACTGTAATCGAGCAGGACATTTACATTTCTCAGATTTATCAACTTACCAACGAATTTCTCAACTTTCACCGAAAAAAAGTCGAAAAACGAATCAATGATACATGGAAATCTGTTGCCTCATCAAGAAATGTCCCGAATTACATTATCAAGAGTTACCTCACAAGAAACACAGATCATCCACAGTTTTACCATCTAATAAAAACTCATAAACCTGGTGAACAGCTTCGAGTGAGACCAATAGTCTCCAATTGCGGCGGTCCTACGAAAAGGATCTCCTGGCTAATGACTTCTCTTCTATCACCTCTTCTTAAAAGAGTACCGTCACATCTCCAAAGTAGCACGGAACTCATTCAATCCATAACGAAAGTATCTAACGGGAATCAAACTCAGTCATTGTTCCCATGTAGTTTTGATGTTGTGGCGCTATACACGTCAATACCTATCAAAGACGCTATAGAAAACGTGGAAGAGAAACTCAACCAACATCATATTGAAAGAATTGGACCGTTTTCACCAAGAGATATTTGAAAATTATTAAACGTCATTCTTTCCAACACCTACTTTACATTTCAAGGTAACATATACATGTACCAACAGATTAGTGACTTACCCATGGGATCATCCGTCTCAGGTATCTTAGCAATTCTATTCCTGGACACGATTGAACAAGAAGCTTTAAGATATTTCGGACCAGTTCCTCTCTTCAAACGATACGTTGACGATTGCTTCGCATTGGTATCAGACGCTAACGAAGCATATTCTCTATGTGATTTTTTGAATCAACAACATCCTAACATCCGTTTTGAGATCGAACTCTCAGAAGACGGACAAACACTTAGTCTTCTGGATTTTACGGTGATAATAAAAACAAATGAACAACCTCAATTTCGTTTCTACAAGAAACCTGCAAAAAAACATATTCATTCATCACAGATCACACATGCCAAAACAAACAAAACTTGCAATAATTACAAATGAAAGAGCGAGAATTGATGACAGATGTACAAACACAGAAAACAAATCACTTGAACAACAAGAGTTTGACAGGATCCTCAGAAACCACGAATATCCGTCTGCATTTATCAACCAATCAAGACAAAGGAAACGAAGAAATAGAATGCAAAAAACCAACAAAGATTATATGCACCTCAAGTTACCTTACTTATCAGATCGTGCTGATAGAAGAATAAAGCGTATCTTCAGACGAGAAGGAATCAATGTCAGAATAGTTCATAGAACAACAACATTACGTCACGCACTTCAAAACAGGAATGAATCGAACATCCGCAGTCTCACCAATTGTCCTCTCAACAGCGTCAATTGTCAAAAGAAAAACACTGTTTACCAACTCCAGTGCACAAAATGCTTTGCCACATATATCGGAAGCTCAATAAGACCTCTACATATCAGAGTGAAAGAACATCTTACCCGTCCTGAGTCATCAGTATACAAACATCTACAACTCTGCCAGAACAACTCAATGAGCACAAAAGTACTAGCCAAAGACATAGACACTGCAACACTGCAGACATAGACTCTTAGACTAAGGGAGGCCATCTTTATTAGATCTCTGTGTCCTGTAATGAAGTCAAGGGAGGAGAGGGAGGTGTTGCGTGACTTTTTATTTCTATGAATATTATATCATAAATGTGCATATCGTCGTTGTCCGTGCAAAACCTCACATGTGTCTTAAAGTGCATTTGTCAAAACCTCACATGTGCATTTTATCAACTTTTCAGTAGACGAAAAAAACTGTTCATTTTGTTGAGTACTTGTTGAATCGAAACAGGACTTTACATGGTGATATTACTGTTCATAGTTCAACTAATTATATGATTTTCAGAAATGATATCATGTTATTCTATAGAAGCAATACCGTATCTTTGGTCAAATTATGCACATGTGAGGTTTTTCTTGTCCATTACACATGTGAGGTTTTTACCATTTGTCACATGTGAGGTTCTGCTTGTCCATTACATACGAGGTGTTTGCCATTTTAGGATTCATGATTTAGGATTTACTTGTACATCAATTTTGCAAGTTCCAATCTAAGTCAATTTTATGATTTCACCTAATAATTACTGTCTATTTGCTAAAATTAACTCTTAACAATATTACAAAAACTAAGTTACAACGCTGGCTTACTTACAACCTAATTTCAGAAGAATTGAACTGACTATCATAGCAACGTTTACTTGATGAAAATAATAACAGAAAGCGCTAGAAGATTATATTGTTAGCAAATTGCTTAATTTACTAAAATAAACTTAGGATATGATGAAAAATGATCATCAATAGAACAAGAAGAAACATATATTTCCATCCAAAATTACAAAAGATGAAAGTAGGAGCTAGATAGTAAACTCCATGAATCATGGGCTTCATCATACAGAAGAAGCCTCTCTTGCCAAATAGGCCTGTACCATGCAATGAAGTTTAGTGCGGCAAGCTGTCATAAAACAAATGACAATCAAGAGGCACGAATTTCTTTAGTTCATGTAGGTGCTTGTACTTTTTGTATCCACCATTTTGTATCCTCTATTTGTAGTATCCATTTACAGACTGAATCAGCAATGCTTTTAGAATAAATCCAAGACGTTTGTAAAAGACACGTATTCACAGACTCACAAACACAAATCAACTGACGGCTATGTGCTTCGATATCCATCAAAGCATCACTGACCTGAATTTAGGTACAGCTTTCTATTCATGCCTGTGTTGGCTGAATTTTGAACTTATTGATCGATGTGAAGTACGCAGTCTATAATTCTGACAATAGAAATCGAAGGACATTATTAGTTTTTATTACTCATCATGGCGTGACGACAAAATGATTGCTACCGAATAACTTGACTCATAAGAACAGAAGGAAAAGGTCGAAGGTTAAAGTCGCGCTATATTATCTGCATGCCGATTGTTTATATTCTGCTAGAAATGAATAAAACGTATAATTTCAACATTGCATATTCGAATAGAAATACACAATACAGTTCAATTAGATTTTATTTTTTTGTTTCATTCCAAGGCCATATTCAGTACACTTATGAGCGACACATGTGACGGTTACACATTAAACTGCACATGTGAGGTTTTCACATTAGATTGCACATGTGAGGTTTTGACATTAACTGCACATGTGAGGTTTTGATTGTCCATGTTATATTTTGAATTGCAAAAAACACGCTTCCCAGTAGACTTCAGCAAAAATATTTTGCATGACAATGGCATAGGGTCTCTTCATTTGATTTATCAAAAAAAATAATTTTTGTCCAAAATTCACATGTGAGGTTTTAACATCTGCACTTTAAGACGCATGTGAGGTTTTGCACGGACAACGACGATATCTTGATTCCTCTACTAATTGCATTGCACACTTAAATTTTGAATCTCCTTTACTTTCTCTGTAATGCTTTCTTTGTAATGCTATCTGACCCTGATGCTGGTTGTGAAACCGAAATATTGGTCAATAAAAATTCAAATTTTGCAGCTTAGAGCTTTTTCATATTTTTATAATTTTACCCATTTTCTAGTTATTTGCGGTGCGCGTGATCAAGACTTCTTGACCAGGAAGTGATATTGAAATTTGTTTGAAATTTGAGATACAAGTTGAGTCTTGACAAAACGACAACGTTCTATGTTCTTATGTGTTTCCATGCTGGAGCACATGCAAGTCGCTCTGTTTTCAACAAGGCACAAAAAATGGCTTGCTGGACTTTTTTTAATAGAAAGTCTACGCATAAGCATTCGTAATAAATGCTGTGTTCCAGCATGTGTTGCTGACATCTTTTATAAGTCGGGAACATCGCCTAAGATAGCGTTTCACAGGTTTCTAAAATCAAATTCAGAACTATTAGAGAAGTGGATTAGATTATATATCTCGACGGTGAGAAAATATTCATTTCGAATTTTTGCAAAACTGCGAAAACTACAACTTTTTCGAAGCATGATTTTGTCAAATTTTCTTGTGATGCAAATAAATGGAGAAAACTGAATCTCAATCTTTGCGTAGCAGGTGATGCAAAACCGCATTGCCTTCCATCGTCAAAAGTGCTCCAACATGCGTGTCTCGCAATATCCCACAAAAAAAAGATCGTCTGCATGAAATATGGTCGTAAAGGAATAATCGAGAAAATGGAACTAATGAACACGGAAATTTGTCATAAGACTGTCTGTTGATTCTTTTCTGATTTGAAAACATCTGAAACGCCAGACTATTTAAACTATGTGGAATGAAAGTTTGGAAAGTTGGAAAAATGTGGAATGAAAGTTCTCTACCACTTTTCATGATTCAATTGTGAATCTTTCACAATTGATGATTATCTTCGCTTTAGTGTAAAGATCGATTAAATAAAACTGCATTCATTTGGACGAGAAATATGCCAGCATTGATAATTAGCTCACGTCATAAAATGATCACTCTCGAGCTTTCAAGTGAAACAAGCTTCTTGACTCTGCCAGGTAAAACACCATTTACAGAAACTGTGCCTGCAATTTTCTAATTCGCCATATGATGATGCAATTATGAAATATCTGCAAGCTACTGAAATGTCGACCGAAGAAAGATGAACTACTTTATGCATTGATGAGAAGGATAGTATTTGGAGGTGGAAAGTTGAATGGCGTTGAATATGCTGGATCGACGATCTGTCCATGGGTCTATCTAGCACGAGCTGTCAGTGGATTCCCTGTGAAATCGTTGAGAAATTATTTCCAAGATGTCACTTACTTTGGTTCCTGCCAAAGTAAATCACTTACTTTGATTTGCATCTTGGTGGGCATCAAATGTGAACAGACCTGCATAGGTGCCATTTCATCCAATATGAGGAATCATCAGCGGGCCTAGTTCACATCTCTCAACATCAGGACAGCTCCCTAATTAAAGTTGCAGCAAGCTATTGTGAAGTAATTGATATCTTAAGCGATTTGTCAGCAGTGTGCCTAAAAGTGATATTCAATGAATGCCCGTCGAGATTTCACTATCTTGCTCATTGCAAATCTCAAATTTGCCCGGTCATGGTTGCAACTTTAAATAAGTTGTGTCGATGTTGAGAAATGTGAACTAGGCCTGCTGATGATTCCAGATATTGGATGAAATGGTAGCTATTCAAGTCTGTTCCCATCTTTCAACTGAGGATGCAAATCAATTTTTAATTGTTCTATGCACACTCCGCTGATTCATGTAGAAATTAATCTTCCTTGGGTTAGAATCATGGACTTCTAAATATCTAGTATCTGGACAGGAAACTATTCCACAAAATCTATGAATGCAGCTCTATCAGGCTGAAGTTTTCATTCTTTACTTCAGTCTAATTTCGACTGTTCATTATTCAATTTACCTAGACGTAAATCAAACTGTCGTCCCCTAAGTTAGGATACTGTTGTCATAGAATCGCAGATGAAACAACATTTCGCCGCTTTGCCTTAAAGAACAAAAAATTGTTGACTGTTGGCTTCATCGGAGATGAATTGTTTGACCAAAAATGCTGCTGAAAAGGTCATACTACTACATTTACGGCAAAATCAAAATAGTAGTGAAAACTGTGCCCTACTTGCGAGGGATAGGTACATGGATAGGTACATGTAAAATTTAGTGTTATCAATAGGTACATGGATAGGTACATGTATAATTTAGTTCTCAATAGGAACATGGATAGGTACATGTATAATTCAGTGTTATGAATAGGAACTTGTATGAGATCTCTTTCACTGGATAGGTACATGTGTTTGGTACAATCGGTTGAGTACACTGTGTTTCGGAACGTCTATGATCGAACTTGTGTGGTTTGGTTCTGAGCACTTGGGTACGTACCGATAGACGTCCGTTGTTTGATTTTGAATGGGTTTGCTCAATTGCGACTATTGTGACTATTGAAACCATTGTAATCAAGATGACACATTGATTTTCCTTTTACGTAGACAAACTAAGCTATAAATATGAGATAGTTGTTTGATGACATACATAATGATGACTAGTATCCCAACGTCGTGGGTTGTCGCAAGAGACCTTGGATATTCGTTCAAAGCTATAGAAACTGTAACAAATCTCAGTGAAAATATCAACGCTGGTGATTTAGTTGATCGACTAATGGATCTAGATGAGCATGCAATGAATCACAATTTGGATCGCAGGTGGATAGAGGATTTCTCCATGCTACACTGCAATGATAGTGAAATTAGGAGGATCAAATTGGAGCGATATGGAAAGAAGGAGACATCTGACAGTGTTTTAATAAAAAGTTCTCCCAATAAAAGTGACTTCAGAAGGAAATTAGAAGAAGAGACATTTAAATTATTATGTGAACGGAACTGCGTTAAATGTTTTAAACAGGAACGATCCCTTCTCTTTTTACCATGTTCTCATAGCGTTATGTGTTCTACATGTTATGTACCTCTTGAAACTTCATCTTGTCCCCTTTGTGATGAAGAAATATCTTCAACAGTCACTGTATATCGTGCATGATGAGTCATCATGCAGGTCTGTGATTGGTCACTATTGTGTCTTTGTTTGACTTTCTATATAAGGAGGACATTGTACCGTTCTATTTCAAGCATAATTTGAGGCTAATACAATGTCAATCAGCATGTCGTTCACTACCAACATTCCCATTTCAATAATTTACCGAAGTCAACTCTTCACCGGCAATATATTTTATTCTGCCGTGAATATAACTGGCTATAAAGCGGATTTGGTGGATCTGATGGAGGAAATAGTGAAGTATTTCCGCTGCGGAGAGGACGTTGTGGTGCAGAGAATGTTAATGAGAGTCGTGAACAACGCTCTTACACGAGTTGCAAGATTTTGGCTCAATGAAGTATTTCGCCCACTAGCTCAAACGGAGATTGTACCGGAATACTCTCGCTGTTGGTGCAGCAGTATCCAACGGAAACTCAACACATGTCTCCATGACATTATCACCTCCAGCTACTATGACGAGAAGGGGGACAAATGCAAACTGCACTTGTTCAGTGGACCGCCATCAGTAAGCATCAATGTGGCTGCTCAAGGACATTCTGAGGTAATCAGTTTGCGGGCATACTATGCCAATATTTTAAAGACTTTCCATTCAAAGCCCTGCTGTATGTGCTGTCCAATTTCAAAACATCTAATGAAAGACATTGAGCAGCTCATAACTGCTACAAATCAGACTCTAGCCGATGTGAGTGTATATCAGTTTCCCTCTACAACTTGTTAAGTGTTTTATGTAATTTTATAAGTACCAGCAACAAACTCTGTGTGAATGCTTGTAAACTTTTGTATATAATGTTGTAAGTACTAAGCAAAAATTGTAATTGTATTATCTATTTCCATATTAGAATAAAAATGTCTGTAAAACGGAAGGCATCTTCTCGTCAATCGAAACGGTCCTTCAAACCTTCAAGTCAGTTTAAAAAGGCGTTGCGAAAGTTAAACAGGATACATGATAATAAGAAGAAGTGTAAATTGATTCAAAATTCAAGTGATGATTTCATTCGTGATTTAGCTTTTGCAATACACAAATGTCTACCTATTTACAAGCCTCTGTTGAATGCTGGCTCTTTGAATAGCATAAAAAACTTTTCAAATCCAAGGAGTAGTGATAAGAAAAGGCGAAACTTAATTCAGCGCGGTGGTGGTGGGTTTCTAAGTATGTTAAATGATATTGGAAACAGTATTTATGGTGTAATCAATAGTCCGCTTGGAAGGATTGCAGCAACTGCTGCAATGTTAATATAAGGTTAGCGAATCATAAAGTGACACGTCATCACTTTGATTGATGAGTCATATATAGGTGTATATAAGGAAGACGCTTTAATGATATTTTACCACTTTCAAGTGACAATTCATTTGCGCTGGTTGAAAGCTCCGAATTAGTACTTGTTGAAACATGACTCAGAAAATGTATACAATCAGAGAGGAAGGTGACGCTTTTGAGCAAGATCTCTTGAAGCTTCGTCCGACACGAAAGGTGCAAGGGATTGGAAATACATTCTACTTTCAAACCTTGAATTATGGTGATGATGGCTTTTATCTTCAAGTTCCATTTTTCCACAGTAATGGTATGTCTACATCAGGGTATAGCAATATGAGACAAATGCGAGTGACTTTTCCAAAATGGCAACAGGTGATTCTTAAAACTATTGACTCTTTCGCGAAAGAATGTGTTGAGCTGCCTGAAAGTGCTCCCACTCATTGGAGAAAGGCATTAGAGGAAGGAGTTGGTTATAAGGAATTGCCGGAATTCGATACACTGTTTTTAAAACTATCGGATCATTTTCCAGCATTCGATCTCTTTACAAACGCGATGGAATGTGAGGATCTCAAACGGGGCCGCTATATGGGCTTAGTGCACGTTACCGGACTTTATATTCGCTCACATGGTTCGACTGGTAAAGTCGCATCTTTACAAATGAAGGTTCTTCAACTAGTCTATGAACCACTACCAATTGATGAATGTTTAATTAACATTGATAAGACTGCTTCAAGTGATGGGAAGGAAGAGAGCAAAAAGCGAGGGCGGAAATCTAAAGATGGGAATCCTAAATTGAAGTTGAAACGCCAAGATGCTGACTTGAAAACTTTCTATCATCCTAATTGTGATGAGGAAACACAAATGTTTTAATTTGTAAATGTAACTTGAAAGTTTCTATTCTGAATGTAAATAAACGTGATCTGGAACATGTGTCTGTTTTGTTGTTCTAAGCAAAATTAGCGGGATGATGAGTCTAATGTTAATGGAATTATAAGATGACAGATTTTCGTCTATTCACTGATCGCACAATGTGTGTCGCTGGACCAAGTCAGTCCGGTAAAACTACATTTGTAACTGAATTGCTACAATATAGAAATGAAATGTTTAACAAAGAAATTAAGAGAGTCAAATGGTATTATGGAGTATTTCAACCACAACTACATTCTACACTTCGCCAGAAAGGTTATGAGGTGAAGCAAGGGTTGCCATCAACTGAGGATATCAAAGCAGGTGACTTACTAATATTAGATGATCTATTACGAGAAAGCAAATCTTCAAAGGATGTAACTGAAATGTTCATTCAAACTGCACATCATAGGGAAGCTTTTATTATCTACATCACCCAAAACATCTTCGATGGAGGGAAAGAGCAAAGAACTAGAAGTTTGAATACACATTATTTGGTAATATTTAAAAATCCAAGAGATAGCAGTCAGATACATCATCTCAGTAGACAGATATTACCTCAACAACCTAAAGTACTTTCAAAAATATATGAAGATGTAACAAAGAAACCACATGGTTATCTATTTATTGATCTAACCCAGGAATGTCCGGAACGACTTCGATTTCGAACAAATATCATACCTAATTCCGCTGAACCAATGACAGTTTTCTCGGTTCACAGTTAGTTTTAAGCAATAGACTTTGTTGCCTTATTATTTTCAAACATGTCGTATTCAAAGATGGTAGTCATTCCTCAAGAGGAGTATGTACAATTGACTACATTACAAAGTGCACAGGAAGTCAAAAATATAGATCAGCCTATTACGAATCAACTTAAGGAACTAACACAAAAGGATATGGAAATTCAGAAGATTAAGGATCCCTATCAACGAATGCAGTTAGCAGCTGAAAACATTGATGAGAGGCGACAGATTCGTGACAAGTTGCGACGATTTATAACCTTGTCAACACCTCGACCATATCGTGTGCGCGCTGAGCGATTATTTGACTTCATTGATCCACATGTGAAGTTCAATGAGAGAGGAGAGATAATAGATGAAACAACTGGTGATGTTATTAGAAATAGTCACATAGATGACCTTCTGCAATATGCTGTCAGAGATGTAAGGCGAAAACTAGGTGCACCACAAGGGTGGTCATATTTTCAGAAAATTTTATCTGATCAAAATGTACCTCACAATATTATTGGAAGACCGACTGTGAATGAATTGGATAAGGGTCACTTACAAGATGGATCAAAGAGTAAAACACCCACGATGGCGGTCAAGCGAGAGCTTCATGATCCCGATGATCTGCAACCAAAAAGAGCTACTAGGCGCTCAATGCGTGTTGCGAAGGAGTATAGTAAATATTAAGCAAATATGAATTAAGCCTTGCCTCTCTCATATCATGTCGTTACAAAAATTTTGCTGTTGTTTGAAATCTGCGCTCGAAGGTAAAGGAGAAGAGGGCATAGAGGTTGATATCAATTGTGTTAGCAGTTGCTGTGCGAGTAATACGCGTGCAAATCAGAACAAAGACGATGAGTACAGCAGTGAAACTCAGAAAGATTTATTACGACTTAAATCATCCCGCAAGTTTCAGTCGTCCGGAGGTTCTAGCTCGTGCAGCAGGTGTGGGAATAGAGAAAGTCAAGAAGTGGTTGAGGAGTCAACCGACTTACACTCTTCACAAAAATGCGAGAAAGCGGTTTCCAACAAGAAAATATGTTGCTAACAATATAGATAGTCAATGGCAAGCGGACTTGGCTGACATGCAACAGATATCACAGTACAATGATGGCTATAAATACATCTTAACTGTAATAGATATTTTATCTCGCTATGCTTGGGCACGTGCGCTGAAATCTAAACGAGGACCAGAAGTTGAAGCGGCTTTTCAGAGCATTTTCGATGAGGGGCGTGTTCCGCAAAGAATACAGACCGATCAAGGGAAGGAATTCGAAAACTCTCATGTTCGAAGTCTCCTTAAAAGTCATAATGTGGAATTGTTTAGTGTCAAAAGTGCTTATAAAGCTGCCATGGTTGAGAGGTTCAATCGCACACTGAAGACAAAAATATGGCGCTATTTCACTGCAAAAAATACACATGTTTGGGTAGGTGAGCTGCAGAAATTTGTTAAGAATTACAATGAAAGCTACCATCGAATCATTAAGATGAAACCAGTTGATCTTACCCCAGATAATGCGATGGATGTATGGCTTCGATTGTATGATAAGAAAGCGAAAAACATTTCCAATGAAAAGAAAATTAATGTTGGTGATAGAGTTCGGATTTCAAAGGTTAAGTCTACATTTGAGAAGGGGTATCTACCTAATTGGACTGAAGAAGAGTTTTTGTGGATGAAGTAAATACAAAATTTAGACCCACCATGTATAAATTAATAGATTACCATGGCAATCCAATTGAAGGAAAATTTTACTCTTATGAATTGCAAGTAGTAGACAGTAGTGAAGCGGTGTATATGATTGACAAAATAATTAGGAGGAAAGGTCATGGCAATCAAAGGAAATATCTAGTTAAATGGAAAGGATATCCTGATTCATTCAATAGCTGGATAACGCACCAGGATCTACAAAATGTGGAGATGGGAGACACTCGTAACTTTTAAGCTAATATAGCATGTGACTTTTTCCATATATGAGTTTAACATGTCTACTAACTTCAACATCATTCTTCCAAGCAATAGCAACCTCAAGATATTCCCAAGTAACAAACCATCTCTATACTCTGTTGAATTCGCTAATCCAATTACTCTGCATGGACCCTATGAAGTTGCTCTAACTGAAATTACTTATGACAACGATATCAGTTTGCTAAAGAACAACTATTTTGAATTACATAAAGAAGTGCGAGAGAAGGATGATTGCTTTCGCATATTTTAAAATAGTCTACATGGTACATGGGCTTTTCATCATCTAACGTTACATCCTTTTTCAACATCTTTACCATCTGTCCAAAACATGATTAAAATTCAAAAGGCATTTGCAACGTCCCCTTTTGATTCTAAGGTTCCCACAATGAGCTTGCAAGATACAGAAAAGGAAATCGGTAGAATGTTTGAACGAATAAATGATCTCTTCAAGCTGACTTTGAATAAATTCTACAAACCAGTCATAAAGGGGTCAACAAAATTGATGAAGGAATGGAAGCATGTTCTTCTTGTATTAGGTAAGGATTTGAGTCATACTTTTGGGTATTCCAGAACAACTTTCTCATCAAGGTATTGGTACAATGGACGTGGGTGGAATTCGGAGAGGAAAGTCACTGATTTTCAATGTAGAATTGTGCCATTGTATGCATTACAAAAAAGAAGCATCCGAGTAAAAAATAAATTTGAGGTCATTAGAAGTGTTGAAGTCTTTGCAAGAAAGTTTCAATGATCAGTGCCAGAAACGTTAATGACTTGTGAATATAAGAAAGAGAAAGTAACTTTATTTACTGTTGAAACGGAGGCAGAATTTATTGTTTTTACTAAAAAGACACCATTGGAAAAGTCTGAGTCCGCTGTTATTGAATTCGGATCTGAAATGATTGGGATGTTTAAGGGCCTTGAAAGCGCACCTTGGTTGACAGAATTAAATGATACATTCAAGGTTCAGTTGTCCTCTTCTAAACTCAAAGCATCAACAAATTCTTCATGGGATATCCACGTATACAGCGAAGACATATTGGGTGATGAATTGTCTACTTCCAGTGAACTTGTAAAAAGAGTTAATTTGAACATTGAAAGCTTGAAAACTCCATCTGAATTGTGTACAAAGTTAAATGAGTTTGGTGTAGATTACCTTGATGCAGATGAATATCACTTTTCTTATGACCCACATAAGAAACGCATGATTGTAAAGGTAGGGAAGAACTCTCTTATCAAGCTGGATAGCGTGTTAACGACCACATTGGGATTCTCAAAATCAACTATTTATGAAGGCACATCAATAGGCGATACAGCCCCATCACTAGAGCGTGATATAAGTAACGTATACGTCTATTGTAACATTATTGAATATACAAGGGTTGGTGACATTGAGGCCCCACTTCTGCGCACATTTCCTCTCTCATCCGTAAGGAAGCAACTAATCAATCGAGAATTTTTTAACACAATGTATCTACCAATCAGTCGAAATTTCATCAATAGAATTGACATATCAATTCATGATGACGCAGGAGAAGTAGTACCGTTCTGTGGTGGTGTTACTGTTTTGACCCTACATATTAGGTCACGAGAATAAGGCTTTACGCTATTGTGACTTCCATAGTTATTCAATAGTCATAATGACAGGCATTTGCAGTAGACCATCATATCAGAGCGGTTATCCCGTGTTTGTTGGAGGTAGACGACAAGTTGGAGGAGGCATATTTGGTGCACTAAGACGGATGGTTCTTCCAACACTCAAAAAGTATGGCGTACCAATCATGAAGCGTGTTGGAAGCAGGGCTTTAGATTTTCGTGCAAATGTTGCAGCTGATGCGCTTCAAGGTGAGGATATCGGTGAATCTATGAAAATGCGCGCTCAGCAATCTGCCATTGACGCATTAGATGATTTAACAAAGACGAGACGTACAGTTCGGAAGAAGCGTAGGAAGTCAAGACAAGTTGGATCCGGTCGAGTTACTAAGCAAAGACGCAGGAAAAGTAAAAAGCCGACTAGAGCAGCACGTTCTAAATCTAGACGTCGTGTGAAAGCAAGAAAGCGCAAACGAAATTCCACTGCGACTGGAAACAAGTCAAAACGAAGGAAGACAACATATTTGTAGAGCTAATACGATGCAGAGTATCAATTCGGCTTTGTGTTTCTTCGATTCTCCCCCTCATCAGACAGACATCATCTCCTCAACAATTGTAGACATAGTCCCCACAACAAATATCGATGGTAACTAGCAGCCTATTCAGTTTGATATACCTGCCAATCCTCAAGATTATATTGACTGTCAATCCATTGATTTAGAGTTGTGTATACAAATTAAGAAGACTGATGGTACAAATATCGATTCATCCAAGGATAAAGTGGGATTAGCAAATCTTCCTATTGCCAGCCTGTTCTCAGATGTATATCTAATATTGAATGACAAACAGATTGAAGGAGGGGATCAAGCATATCCCTATGGAGCATATATACATACAATGACTCAATTTCAAAAGCAAGCTAAACAGTCACACTTGCAAGTTGCCGGCTGGTATGATGATCAGCAAGGGAAATTTGATGATGTCTCAAATACAGGGTTGAAAAGACGAATGGATTTAACAGCGGATTCAAAGGAATTATACTTGAAAGGACCCGTCTATCTTGATTTCCTTCGTCAATCTAGATATCTGCTATCACAGGTTAAAATGCAAATAAAATTTATTCGTGCAAATCCTGAGTTCGCGTAAATGGCTTTTGGAGCTACAAACTATCAAGTCAACATAAGTAATGCCGTGCTCAATGTAAGGCGAGTAACAATGAATCCGTCAGTCATCAACGAGCATGCGACAGGATTGAGGAAAAACAATGCAATATATCCAGTTAATCACAGTGTGTTGACAAACTTCACAATTGGTGCGGGATCATCCTCACATGCCTACCCAAATCTTTTTCCCACTGCAATGCCAAAGGCGGTGTATATCACATTTGTGGAAAATGAGGCATTCATTGGTGCTTTTGAAAAGAATCCATTCAATTTCCAACACTTTAATGTTAGCAAACTAGCACTCTATCAGGATGGGAAATTTGTATCTTGCAAAGCATATGAGCCTAATTTCAAAGATGGTAAATTCGCACGTGAATATGGTTCTACTTTCACCGCCCTCAACATGTTTAATACAGGTGATTCAAATGGAATTACAATGGATATGTACAAGAATGGCTACTTCTTCATTATGTACAACCTCACAGCAGATGCAGATCTAGGTGGTGAAAGCGTAGGAGTTACAAAGCCTGGAAATCTACGACTGGAGGTATCATTTGAGTCACCTTTGAAGAAAACAATTACTTGTCTCATTTATGCTATCTATGATAGCAAAGTTGAGATAACAAGAATGAGAGACGTGACTGTCAGCTATCAGAGATGAGTAACTTAAGCAACATAGAAATCTTGAGGAAAATGAGGAAAGCTCATCCCTACTCCAAGACAATATTTCTCAATGTATTTTCTAGAGATAATTTACCTGATTCAATTCCTTTCTATCCTTGTTCGCTTATCATCAATACGGATACCAACAATCTTCCCGGAAAACATTGGATTGCTGTATACATCAATCGTTATAAAGTGGCCGAATATTTTGACTCTCTTAATCAACCTCGTTTACATGATATCGCATTATGGATGAACAGGTTCTCCTGGACTGTTAGGAAAGTGACATCGTTCCCACTTCAAAGTAATACATCTCTAATGTGCGGTGGCTATGTACTCTATTTTGTCAATGAGAGACCATTGAAAAATAACTGTAAAAGTGCTTTAGAACTATTTTCAAAAAACTGTGATAAAAATGATGTAATTCTTACTAAATATGTCGAAACAGTTTTGAAATAAAGTTTTATGTTGTATCATTAACTTGCTCTCTTTTTTTCCAAAACAAGGATTTATAAGGAAAACAAAAATATGTTTATATTTCATTATCTATTCACATATATACAAAATCTACAATTTGGTTTTCATGAAACATTTTTTCAAATCACATATGATGGGAGGCACATCACTTATGTCTTTAATGCCGGTTATCACAATCTTTCCATTATGGAACACATGAACATGATATGGATGCCAGTTAGTCAATTGAGCTGCTGGAAATAACTCCACTTCATTAGTTAGATTATGTGATGATGTAACTTTACGGAAATCATAGTGATAGTGTAATTCACATAACACGGTCATTGTCTTCACTTTCCAATCAGATAATGAATCACTAAGTAAATGTTCCAAAGTTAAGTGTAGATATGAGAGATCACCCTCCATGACCCTTCCAATACATTGGATTGTTCCATTTGGAAAGAATAGGATAGTGAGAGATCTATCCTTCCTCTGAATCCTCCATGTTAACATTGAGGGTCTTCCAAGATGTAAGCTCGTTGTCGGCTTCAATTTGCGTTTTATCAGTAATCATTGTTTTCGGTTGGGTATATTCCTCTCGATCTCTTGTAGATTGAGTTTTGACTTTGCTGTTGTAGTTAACTTCCGATTTACAACTTCCAACCGTTTGATGTCCTCCATCTTTAATGAATGACGTTATCTGTGGTAGTATCTCCCTTGTAAAGGTTTCCCATGTGACGTCACAGAAACGAAAAAATCGATATTCAACATCTTCACGTTTTGGTGAACAGACGTATAGTTTGACTGATGAATCACACTTTATCCATACCTTGTCATCGAGAGGAATCTTGATCCGAGTCTTATGGTTGTCAATGAGATCCGCAAAGTCTTTCAGTGAAGGCAATGAGTCAATACTAATGCAAACGCCACGATGTTTTCGATCACTATTTGCTATTGAATGACGAAATGCTATTCTTTTAGAATTTGTTATGTGAACGTTTTGAACGTCACTAAGTTTCCATGTTCTAATGTAATGAGGCATGTTCCGAAAGCTATGTTTCAAATTTAGGTTTAATGTTTGCCTAAAGTTTGTTATTTTATTAGCTCAACATATCGGAATGATGTTGAGTACAAATTCCTCACATATTCATTCACATTAGGACTACCTATTTATTAGTAATCATTTCTACATATCGGAAAGATGTAGAAATTTCAATTTTAGTAAGACTACTTATGTGTTAGTAAGTGTTGCTACATGTCGGAAGATGCAGCAATCGCAAGATCTATTACAAGTGGAATATTATATTGTTTTTAATTAGACTTATTCTACATCACCTGTGACAGGAAGGCATCTCCTTCTCTTCGACGGTGGGGGAAGACCTAGGCTGTAGTGTCCATATGGTAATGATAAATTTTTATCCAGCCAACAGCGCTTATCCTCCCAAAGTGAAAGACCTCGCTTCCTAAATGATTTTGTGCTAACTATGTGATTTTTTGAATTTATAATTGTCATATCTTCAGTTGTATCATTCTCACTATAATAGACACTCCTATAGTCATTATGTTTCAATTTTTTAACTGCTGCTCTCTGAATTCCTTTTGCACGTTTGATGCTATGATTCGTAGAGTCTAGATATTTCATTGAATACATTTTCGGTTTTAGTAGGATCATTTCCTCAAGCAACTTTCCAGCACACTCATCCTTAAAACAACCTAATCTAGCTGTGTTTGTAGTTGAGTATAGTCGGTGATGACTATCATAGTTTGAAGAGTCAAACTTTTCACCGAAGTATAGAAGTATATCTTCCAGACGGACAGATGGTGATGTGTATAAACATAGGAAGAAACTGTCGGTATCACCTCCACAAAGCCGCGTTCTATTTATCAGTGGACATCCTTTTAGATCATTGTAATATAATTGATACATTTCCAACTTACTATAGTCAAGTACTGCTTGACCAACATATATTAATTTATTTAAAACTATTGAAGGTTTGTACATTTCCATACCAACCAGATCTTCATCAAATATTTTGTGTTGAACATAGAGAGGATGATTTGACAATTTCAGTAGTTGTTTCTCATTGTTGACTAGTTTAAATTTTTTCCTTCTCCTTACATTTTCCATTGTTTTACCATATAAGGAATTATTTTTCAATTTGTAGAATGACTTTTCGAAGTCAGTGTTTGATTGAGCCCTCTTTTGAGAGTTCATATCAATGTATGTTTTTAACCAAGGCTTTTGTGTGAATTTTATGCCACTATGAATCTTCGTGATTCTCATGCCCATGGTCAAGTAAAACTTTAAAATTGAGTAGTGGACTACATAATTTTCCCTATCAAATTGATGGAGCAGAAGTTTCTTGATAGTGGAAAAATGTGTATTTGGTCTTACTTTTTCATATAGATTTTTCATATAGTGTGAAAACATTCTCTTTTCAATCATCTGCATTTCTGGAGGTAATGGGAAATCAGCAGTGTCATCATGAATGGCTGCAGGATACTCTAAATCTAAATCAAAAATGTAGCCGATTTCACCATCATCATCTATATTTTGAACATTTTCTTCATTTAAAAAATTATCTAATTCCCTTTCATTCAACCATTTGAAATTTGAGTGGGGTAGATTTCTACTGAGTGAAGAACCGTAAAGGTTATTAACATCTAAGTAGGTCAAATGTCGACTTTCATGTGTATTATTTCCTAATTCTTCAATGCGTGCACGCGCTCGGTGAATGTTGGTGAAAGTCATACCCCCTCTAATTCCTCGTTCAAATAGATTGTACATATTTTCATCTTGTATGTAGTGTGGGGGATCATTGGAAGAGAAATTTAGTGCTGAGGTAAGGCTAAGATGTGGGAGACTGACAAAATGTACAGGGTCGACTTCATCCTCACGTTGACTCAATGCTCTAAACACTTCAAATATGTCTGCCAACAATAAAACATCTAACTTCAGATATGCCAGCATGTAATCACCAAATGTGCTACAATTAAATTCAATCCACGCCTTGTTAGCGTGTTCATATTCACTATCGGAACAGTGCTCACGAGTAAGATCATTATAGAATTCAAATTGTGGTGGTAGACAGTCTTCCGTCAACGTGTTTAAGTTTTTGAAGTATGAATATGGAAACACTCCCTTCTGATATAAAACATTATCACTTAATTGTGGAAATTCTACCCTTAATGTCTCTACATGCTCATACGTTTGCAAGCCCTTGGCTAATTCACTCAAGGATGCACTTAGAAATTGATATGAGTCTAAGAATTTTAGTTTAAAGTATACTGTCTTCCCTTTGTATTCATTTACAGGGACACTGGCGGATAAAGTTATATATTTTTCAGCAGTTGCTGCTACAACATCTAATTTCCAAGACTTCATTCTTCCAATCGCTTTATAGCAAACGATGTGACTATCATAATTTTTAAAATTGTGGAAAAATATGGGGAGCTCCCGTCTGTTAAGTCTTAACCGGAGATTGCATTTCCTACATAATGTTTGCCTATATCGTCCGGTGATATGATCATGATCACGAACTTTTATGACTTCATCGCTGAATTTCAATTTACATTTGTTGCAACATTCTGCATTCTCGTGGCGTGCTTTTTCATCCGCTGACAGTGACATTGGCTGCCTAGTTGTTGCACATTGGTTGTCATATAAGTCTTGGGCTACAGTTTCTAAGTGGTGCAAGAAACTAATAATGCAATTTTCTCCCTCAAAGAGGTAATACTTGTTTTCAAATTTTGATTGAAGGGCATTATGCCGGACATGATAAGCTCCAATGGCCGCAGGTTTATGTATTTTATTATCAATGTAGCACTCTATATCTGCATAAATTACTAAAGGAGGACTTAGTTGATATTCCATGTACTTGTTAGTACTTTTAGATCCGATGGCATTTTTTCTATTTGTGCTTTTCCTCGAATACAAAACTGGAAGTGTCGTTCTAGTGTTGTTTCATATGTGAATGACTGAGTGCATCTTTCGCAGAAGTATTTATGTCTTTTTAAAGTTCTCCTATACAATCTTGACAGCTTTGGAATTCCACAATAGTGTGCTGCTCCATTGTTTAGAATTAGCAAAATATTAACCGTTTGCCTACCAGTAAAGTTACTATTGTAACGAACACCTTTGAGTCCATTTTCATAAAAGTGAATGTTAATTTTAATATCATTATTTTTCTTAAATTTTGGAATATCTTTGATTGATACTGGTGTGGAAATGCCTTCCATATTTAGCTCAGATGTCCACTTACTATATGATTTTACTTCATTCCTTGAATAAGGTACTTCATTATAATGCAATATTGATAAAACTGCATATAGGAAGCAATCATTTGCATTTGAATTAACATTAATGACAGCTTTAGAGTTTTTTAACTTCTTTGGTAGAGGAAATGATTGTCCACCTGACAGTATTGGACTTGTTATTACATTGAACTCTACATTTTGTACATCATCTATAATCCAATTGCTACCCTTTTTTGTGAAGGCTTCAATATGATTTATTAGACTATTTAGATGATCCTGAAACCAAGCATCATAGTCATAAATATAGTTTGAGGATGATGAGGTAAAGTGTGCGAGAAAAGTTTCTTCTTGAGGATTAGAACGGACATAAGGAATTTGTGCAATCAGGCGACCGCGCAATTGATAGCTCCTTAGTAAGTCAGACACTAAATTCCCTATTATGGAACGCATGCTTTCTAAGAATGATGTTATGTCCACAGTAGGTGTTGTTGGCGTGATATCATACACACGTGCATGGCCATTGAGTGCGCTTTCGCTGAGACTAACAGTTCCAGAGTTATTATGCATATTCATCTCACTATTTGTGTTATGTACATTCATATGCTGTCGAAATCTACTTATAGAGTTATACGTTTTGCCACACCGAGAGCAGTATTGCATAAAGTTTTGTATGTTAGTTGAAGCACTGGTTGTTGGCTTAGAAGTAGATCTATTTTGATTATTTGAATTTGACTCTGTTATGCTATCATTCGGTTTATTATTGCATACAAGATTATGCCTCTTAAGATTATCCATCCTATTCGTCTTATATGGACACTTGCTACATTGATACGTTTTTCCTAACTTACAAAATTTTTCATGTCGTTGCAAATTGCCTATGAGAGTGAACACTTTTCCACACTTGGTACAGACAACCATGATTATTGATGAGGATTGAAATTAGCAAGCCCTTATATACATCTACCATCTAATGACGTCAGCGTCATCATCAGCCAATAACTTATGTTCCGATCTGTTGTAAAGACAAAACACATACAATTTCAACAATTTTTTTTTCAAAAAAGAAGAAAATAGAAGTTAAAGTAATAAAGTTACAGTTTAACACATTTAACAATACCACTATGGTAGAGTTTTAGGTGACTGCAGCTGTCACTACAGCCACCCAAATCGTCCATCCTCGTAAGGCGCACTCTTCTGATGCCATTTTGGGAACATTCGAGGTGTACAAGCGTTTCTTTGTCATGCTGTTGGCTGGTGGTTACTTGGGAGGCCAACAGGTGGTTTGATTGAGTAATATTTCTTAGAGACTCAATCAAACCTCTATTGTCCTTCTTCAACTTCACCTCGCGGGCCTCAACCTCCTTTAGGCGCTCTTGGCAACGACGGAGTTGTACCCCAACGTCTTGTACCTCTTCTGCTGTCGCGTCGAGATCCACATTGTACTGCCGAACAGGGAGAGCAGCTGGAGGTGCGGGCGCAGCAGCGTGAGGGGAAGGATCTGCGGCTGCGATCGGAGAGGAAGGCGCACACTCCAGCTCGGAGAAGCCCGGATGTGGCTGAACGAGACCTCCTCCTGAGATGCACACATCGCGGAGTCCTGTAATCGAAAGAAACAATTGTTTATCATCTATTTAGCATTTTACCATTGATGAGACACAAAAGTGAATTTCTCTTACCTCCGGCTGGACTGTGACCTTCTGATCGGTTCCAACCTCTGTCTCACGGGGCAACGAGTCATTCTAAAAGATAAATCAATCTATTACAAACAAAAAACATATTTTAATAGAAAATTCTGTACTCATGCAGTTGACCAACTTTGATACTTACATTTGTAACAGGATCATCATCCTCATCGGAAGATGACGGGGAAGAAGTCGCTGACGACGTTTCCTCATCAGATGAAGTCGCTGACGAGGTTTCATCGTCCTCTGATGAAGACTCCCGAATCGAATAGGGCTTTTCTTCATTGTCTTCCACCGATGTACTTGTCGCTGGCGTCGAAAGGAAACTTCGATGCTTCCTGAGGGACAGCGATCGCACAACCTGCAGAGAAAAATAATATAACATGCTCGCAACTCATTGAGAAGCATACATGTTCTTGGAAATACTTCATGCATTGAGAAATATTATTGACAAATAACTAAACAATGACACTTACGGGACTAGGAAGACACTTCTTCTCCGGTGTAGGCAAACGGGGTATACTGTTCACACCTGTAAACAGCTGAAGAAAAGATCATATTCAATTTCACATAAAGAGCTAATGAATAACTTTAACACTTACATTTCTCAAGCATTCAGCCGCTTTCTCTTCAAAACTGACACAAGTCTGTTGAGGCAACTCACTCTGAAATGTTGTGACAATGTTGAAATACTTTTTACATGGTAGAATAATTAATGGAGTAAATGTATTCTCACATTTTTAGTGATGATCTTTTTTTGAATTAAGACCTTGGTCTTCTTAGGAGGAGGCATCTCATTATTATCCTGAAATATTTAAACGATATATGTTTTTATGCATAATGGACCAATAATTAATTTATTCGGTTTTAAGAAGCTATCCTTTGAAGGTATTATGTATGATTGGCAGAACTCACCTCAAAATCACTTAAGGTGTCATCGATGAACTGTCGTGACTTGGGGGCTTTCTTTGGGACTCGGGACTTGACGGGTTTCTTTATTGCGGTAGGCTCCTCCACCTGTGAAAGGACACCTTCCATCGGCCTCTCCTTGTTAAATAATCGCTCCAACCTCCTCTTTTCAACCTTTGAGGTGAGGTTGATGCCCTTCCTCCCATTTTGCTGAGCACATGGCGTGTGCTTTTCAATGAATGCCTTAGAGGCTTCGGTATTTACCTTTTCATTGCTCCGTTTATATGACTTGCAAGTTAGGCAGTAAAGATACGTGCGTTCACTTTTGAAGATGCAGTTCTTGTGACCGCCCTTATTGGCATGTCGAACGGGTAATTGGCATGTTTCACAGAAGTGAAAAATTTTGCGCTGTCGTGCAAGACTCTCTTGTCGGACCATCTCAATAGAGGAAAAAAAATTGATTATAATTTTATCTCTTATTAAATGAGAACTCATTTATATATCATCAACAAAACTTTATGAAGTACTACCTTGATATTGAATAAATCTTAGAAAGAATTGAAATCTGTAGTTGAAATTGAAACCGAAAGTCGAAAGTTTAATTTTCATTCGAAAACGGTTTGCTCATAGAAAGAGTTGAAATTTACAAGTAGCTGTCTTGAAATTATTTAATTTCGAAATTAATTTAATGGAATGAAAGTGAAATTTCGAAAATTTCAACCAATCCTCAATTTGTTTAATTAAACAAGCTTGAGTTTTATACATCTGTTAGCAGATGACAGACTAAATATTTAAAATGGATGAAGGCTTTATTTAGGTATCTTTTTATTTATTTACAAACTGTGAAAATCTTCTTGATTCAAATACACTTACATTTAAACTGATATATTCATGTCTCTTGCTCAATGACTTAATATAGGATGAAAAATTAAAAAAAACATGGTTAATAATATAACATAAAGTGTTCCTATCCTAAAAACGCAAGCTTCTATATTTAAAGCTATTTGTTTATAAAAACTTAATAATGTTCCTACTCCCGAATATCCTATAAAGTAACACAACATGACAATGAAACTCACTTCAGAATTGTAATAAGAACCAGAGAACGGAGGAACGAAGAACGACGTCTGCTATGGACACTGAATTATTTGAAAATGAGTGAACATTCGTTGTGTGCAACTTCTTTATATATGAAATTGACAAAGCAACTATGAACAAAGACCTTATGACATCACATCCTGGAATTGGTACGGTTAAACAAAATTGATAACTCAAACAAGAATTGGAACACCTGGTTTATTTTTAACCTTAGAAATGGAAGTGCCATCATATGTTTTGAAAGATTTCTACATGTAAACAGTAGAGTGAATTCAAAGTAATATGAACTGATGGACTGATGTATTATTTGATATATATGTTATTATTAATAGTCATATAATGATTCATATTTGAAGATATAAAACGTGTGATTTGAATAGAACATTAAATTTGAATTAAGCGCTAAATTTCGAAAATTCAAATTTCGCGCCAAATGTGAATAATTAAACTTAAAGCATTTTTTCGAAAATTTGAATTTCGCGCCAAAATTCAAATAGTCAAATTAAAATACTAGGGTTAGGGTTAGGGTTAAGGTTAGGGTTAGGGTTAAGGTTAAGCCCCCCCCCGCCGTGTATGAAGTGTATGAAGGTCAAAGGTCAAGGTCAGGTCTAAGGTCAAGGTCAAGTGTACAGGATTGTATATTATGGTCATTTTTAGTTGTAAAACTTTAACTTTGAAAATTTGTAAACTTAGTCATTTTTGTAAAAAAACTTGGAATTTTTCAAGTTGCATACAGATGCATACAACTAGGATTTTTTCATCAAATAGGTACATACAATATATCATTCGAATGCTCTTTTCATGCTGATTCTAATGGTGTATTGTATGACACATGTATGACATATAACTAGAGAGCTACATGTCTTTAAAGAATGGGCTAAAAACTTAGTGAATTTAAAAATCTAACATTTGTCTGCTTGCATACAGTTGCATACAACTAGGATTTTCCCATCGAATAGGTACATACCTTATATCATTCGAAAGGTCTTTTCATTCTCATTATTATGGTGTCGTGTATGACACATGTATGATATCATCCTGGACTGCTACAAGCATTTTAAAATTAACAACATAATTGTTTCTTTAGAAGTTATATGTTCCTATTTATTTCAAGTTGAAGTCTTCATATTTGATTTTTTTTGTTTCAATTCAGTTATTGAACATCACTAATTATAGATAGCTATTCCCCTTTCCCATTCAGACCTTAATTGAAGACCGATTTGTGAAATGATAAAACAAGTCTGTTCATATATACAAATGAATATTAAATGAAGAGATTAAGAAAAAAACACACTAAATGTCATCAAGGTAAGGAAAGGGTACAAGTTTTTTCAAGTCCACTTGCACTTGGATACTGGTCTTTTTAGGCGCACAGGGACAGCGACGTGGTGTGTCAAGGTCGATGACCGAAAATTCGAGAGCGGTTGTGAGGTTCCGCTCGTTCGGTTCCATTCGCATGAAGACCCGTTTCGTGTGGTACTTTTTCGGGGCGTTCTTCACTTTGACCGTGACCCTTCCATAAAGTGGCGTTCGCATGGACTTCTTATTCATGTGACGCATCGTCTCGATTGATACGTCACTATCCTCACCATCATCACTCGAGTAGTCGGGCGATGCAGGGGCTTGGGTGAACACCACCGGCTCGTTTGGTGTTGTCGATCGCTCCATCGGAGATTGGGGAGGTGTATTGGTACGTTCCACTGGCGAAGTGGTACGATCAGCAGTACCGTTCTCAACTGCGGCTTTCTGTTTGCGATCCATTATGACTTGTAGATTTAAAATAATTGTAACTTGTAAACGTGAGGATTAGAACCTTTGATAAGAATTGGTACAAACCTCGGACTTATATACTTTTTAAACAAAAGAAATCCTAACAGCCAATCAGAGAGGTACCGAACTTCCCTAAAGAATATATAACTATATAAAGGATGTCATTGTTCCAAACTGTTAAGTACTTATCCTCAACGTTCCATAACAAGAAGCATGTCCTCAAAGCCATTATTTTTTTCAAAATGACAGCCAAGTCATTATGGGAGGTCAGTTGGACATGACCATGCATCTCTGTTGCGGCTGCAAAGTGGCCCTGTGGAAGACCTTGACTGTGTCAGCACTTCAAAGGCGGAGTGGACTACCGGTGAAGTGTCCGGTACACGAGTGTGACCATGACTTTAGTAACAATCAGACATTTCATGAATGGTGTGATGACTTCCTGAAGATCATGGAGTCGCCTGAGGGACGTGATCTGTACCCGTCATTTATTTTTCACGCTTAAATTAAACTTACATTGTAAATCTATTGTCTTTTCATTTTAAACATAGTTCTGGAATTGGTTTTCTTATTGGGGAGCAACTAAATCATAGCTGCACAGTAAAGTTTCACATCTAAATAGTGCTACATTTAAAATAATTGTCACAATAGTCGCAATTGAGCAAACCCATTCAAAATCAAACAACGGACGTCTATCGGTACGTACCCAAGTGCTCAGAACCAAACCACACAAGTTCGATCATAGAAGTTCCGAAACACAGTGTACTCAAACCGAGTGTACCAAACACATGTACCTATCCAGTAAAACAGATCTCATACAAGTTCCTATTCATAACACTGAATTATACATGTACCTATCCATGTTCCTATTGAGAACTAAATTATACATGTACCTATCCATGTACCTATTGATAACACTAAATTTTACATGTACCCATCCATGTACCTATCCCTCGCAAGTAGGGCACAGTTTTCACTACTCAAAATACTAGAGATGAAAAAATGATGGAAAATGAACACGTAGTACTCTGTTTGAATGCAATGGACTTTGTATGCAATGGATCGATAGTGCCAAATATAGTAATACTGGCTGAAATTATTTGGAGTTAGCTAGATTTGAACTCAATCTGAAACCCCATTTAGATTTACCGGTAGACGTACCAATGGAAATAAATACCTTGATAAAATATAGAGCCAATAATCACGACCTTTTGGTAAGGGCTGTCATCCATAAAAATAGGATAATGTTGTGAGTTCATACGTACAAAGGTACTCTTCCTACATTTCATTTTCTTCCATTACCAAAATATTTTCATCACCGAGGCAAGTTCACTGACATCAACGATTGCCAGCGTGGCGTCACTATTCCATGTCAATCGAGGACGAAGTTCCACACTCGATTCAACGTTCACCCCATTTAACCTCTGCCCTGCGCGCGGTGACACGCTCTTTCTCTCTCTCTCTTCACATATTCTGTCCTACAACACGGACGCGGCAAGGGACAACGAAGGTGTGCTCGCCCGGAATGGCAAGGAAGTCCATGCGACCAAGAGAGAAGAGTCCTACGCGAATCAAGTGAATAATAAATGCGACAGAACCACGAACTGCCGGAGTGATCCTGGAAGAACCTAAAGACTGTGATTCACCACGTCATACGTGAACGCTCAAATTGGTCCCCCCTAAGGGTCACCTGCTGATTGTCTTTGAATAAGGTTAAAAAGTTGCAATATTCCTTTTTTCACTTCTTGACTATTTTGTTTGGGAATAAAACTGTGCCGACAAGTAAAAGCGTCATTTGTTGTCAAGGATTCTAGAAATTATATTGAATTCGAAACATTTATTTGATGAATACAAACAAAGCATTACTCTATAATCGCAGCACAGAGACTGCAGTGTTGCGACACTCCCGCCGCCAAAAATGTACAAATATTACACAAACAAAAAGTAACACACTTTCAGATGTCCGGATCGATCGAGTGAGTGCTTGAGTAGAAGAAGATCATATGAACGTTACTCAGAAGATTTCACACATCGTAGACGTATCAATCAAATGTCAATAAAATCACTGAAGTATACGAAGAATAATTCATTGAATGAATAATAGATATCAGCAGTTTCTCACTTCTGCGCCGAAACGCAACTGATTCACATTATGAAAGGTAAATTGATGTCACTGAATGAAATATGTAATGTGCTTTTTAAAAAATGCTATCACTAATTCTATAGATTACAGCAATGTACCGTTGTTCACTGTTAATGTCACCGTTATTAGTCACTTAAGCCATTATTGCAATCATTGTCAATGTTATCACTGCTCATTGTTCTTTTGGAACAGGTTCAGTAGTTTTTCGTTTGCTGCACTTTTTGCTTGTCTTCCTCGCACCCGCGGATTACTTTCATTGTGTACCTGTGCGTTTAGTTCGTGGGTATCAGAGTTAGGTGGTTCCGCATGTTCCACTGTTTCGAGCGGGAATAGTAAGCTGATTGCTCTGCGAGTAATCACACCATTTGCCAATTTCACTTCGGCAACTCTTGTTTCACCGTCTCTACTCTTGATCAAATTTGTGATTCTTTCCAATTTCCATTGACTTCTTCTTAAATGATCGTCTTGGATAGTTACTATCATACCAACAGTTGGTGCAATTTCAGAATACCTTGAACCTTTTAGCTTGCTTTGATAACGCTCCCTCAAGCCTTTCAAATATTCTTCTTGCCATAACATCCAAAATTGATCAAGAAGTTTCTGTCCTGTTTCCCAAATATTTGCATAAGCTTCCTCAGTAGAGCCCTCATAAATCAAGTCATCGGTGTCATCACTCATTATAGGCATTCCAACGCAGAAACTCATAGACAGAAAGTCGTGAGTTTGGGCAGATTGGTCTTGAACTATTTCTGTCAGAGGCCATATAAACAAGTGGTCTGGAATTCACTAATGCCTCCACTTCCGCTAGGATTGTTTGGAGCTCAACTACGGATGGGAATCCGCGATCAATTACTTTTCTCAGAGGCTTTTTTACAAGCGCAACTAATCTTTCATTAAAGACGCCGAACCATGGGGACTTTTCTGTAATGAATTTCCACGTTATGTTCTCCCCTTTCATGTAACTTGTTATGACTTCATTTAATTCCGGTCCTTTCCAATGTTTCAGGCGCTGATTAGCCAATTTGAATTGCTCTGCGTTGTCTGAGTAAATTAGCTCTGGTGTTCCAAATCGCGCGACAAAGCGTCTGAAAGCCTGGATAAAGGATTCACTTGTCATATTCTCGACGACCTCCAAGTGGATGACTCTCGTAATGATACATGTGAATAAGCACACCCAAACTTTCCGTTTTCCATCATTACCTCGAATAAGAATATGTCCAAAATAGTCCACGCCGCAATAAATGAATGGAATATGTCTTGTTACTCTCTCTGCAGGCCAAGCTGGCATCTTCGGATGTTTAAATGAGCACCCAGAATGCTTCCTACACACGCGACAGTCTTTTAGCACAGAATTGATAGCTCGTCGCCCACTTGGAATCCAATACTTTTCTCGCACTTTGGAGAGTACCTGACTTGCCCCTGGATGCAAATCATGTCTTTCATGAACATCTCGAATGATTAATTTGGTCAAATAATGATCTTTCGGCATCAATATCAGCATCTTAGACTCATAACTCAAATCAGAATTCGCAAGTCTTCCAAAGCTTCGAATAACTCCATCGTATGTTAGTTTCAGACCAAGTTGCCTAATTAGTTTGCTATCTCGATTGATCGTCAATAACTCCAATTGTTCTGTATAAGTTGATGACTGAATCCTAACTTGATCCACTTCATTAGCACTTTTTCTGTATCTAAGGGAGAGATTGTCATAGCTGGCCGTTTACCTTGCATAAATTCGATAGCTTTCTCAATGAGCACGCAAACCCTCAACACTTTCGACAATTTTGAGTGTCTTTCAATATTCATTCCGTCACCGTAGGGTGAGATTGAAATCGATCGATGAGACTCCGTAGAATGAAAAAGCATCAATTTTTCTTTGACAAGTTCTTCTTCGTACTCATGTTCCATCGAGGGAGTAAATGGCTGCAAATTCCACTTAGGCCAATTTTCAGATTTCCGCGAAAGCCAAGTAGGACCATGCCACCAGCAGTTGTCTGTGATCAGAACTTGTGAACAAATTCTTCGAGTCAGTTTGTCAGCAGGATTTTCTAGAGTATTTATATATCGAAAATCAAACTCGCTTGCTTTTCTCTTGATTTCTTCGACTCGATTGCGTACAAAAACGTTCAGTGTTTTCTTGCATGTTATCCACTATAGTGCTATCATTGAATCAGACCACAGAATGCACGACGAAATCGGTTGTTTAATTTCATTTCTTATAAAGGTCGTGATTCGAACTCCAATCAGTATAGCCAGGAGTTCCAGTCTCGGTATTGACAAACCCTTTTTCTTGTTCTTGGAATTGAAACACGGTTTTGGACTAACCTTCGCCTTGGATATGATCAGATGTGTTCTATGTTTAGTGCCATCGAAGTATCGGACATATACAACAGCCCATAAGAATTTTCTGACGCATCTGTATAACAGCATAACTGCATCTCTTGATTGCCGCCTACACCTATGTGTCTGTTGATTTTGTGTTCGAAAATGATTTCAAGGTCGGCACATAAAGAAATCCACAGCTTGAATAATTGTTCGTCATCAATTATTTGTTCTTCATTATATCCCTTGATACATAATGACTGAAACAGAATTTTGAATTGTATCAAAACAGGATTATAGTAACCGTTAGGGTCAAACGCTTGAGAAAATGTCTTCAGGACGTTACTCCTGGTAAATTGTACTGTGCCCTTATTTCGGTTTTTGTTTCGCAAAGACATCGTATCATCAGAAGTATTCCATTGGAGTCCTAGTATCTTGACAGTGTCACCACTGGCCTTATCTTCTTCCTTCATCTTATCTATTAGAAGGCTCGAGTTCGAAGACCATTCTTTCAGGTTCATATTTGCATGATTTTCATATTCAAATATCTCTTTTGCATCTCGGTAAAACCTTTTAGCTTCTTGTTCATTATCAAATCCAGCAAAGACATTGTCAACGTATAGATTCTCACTAATTTGTTTCGAAGATTCCGACTGTGTCTGAGAAAGATGGTGATGGATGGTTTGTGCCAAAAGAAAAGGAGAAGATATGATCCCGAATGGAACTCTGGAAAATCGATAAACTTGAAGATTTTCATAGTTCATAGAAGCATTGATATGTTTTAACCAGAAGAACCTAGTGCAATCCCTGTCGATCTCTTAAATACCGACTTGCAAGAATGCTGCTTGAATATCAGATACCGTCAGAATTTTGTGGAAGCGAATTCGCGTTAAAATCCCAGGGATTTTTTGCAATATTACTGGTCCTCGCAGAAGGTAGTCATTCAATGACAAATTGCTTTTAGTTTTCGCGGACGCATCGAATACTAGTCGCACTTTTGTAGTCGAACTATCATCTTTCATCACGACTTGGTGGAGCAGGTAATGAACAACACCACATGTTTTTTTATCAGCATTGATTTTCTCAATAATTCCATCACTTTCTTGTTTTTGAATGATGTCATCCACCTTCTTCATTACTGGTCCGTTTCCATACCTTTTGCACATTGATCGTAATCGACCCAGAGCCAAACTTTCATTGGTGGGTAAGTTGTAAATTCATCTTTCCATGGAAAGCGGATTTGATATCGGTTATCACGGAATTTAACAGTGTCTTCAAACTTTCGAACGGCTACTTCGTCATCAGATTGTTCTGGGCAATCAGTAATTCCGATGGAATCTAACGACCATAACTTCGAATAATCATTCTTTTCGCAATAGTTTGACATAATGTCCAACTTGTAACATATTTGGCGACCACGCCAGGACCACCTCTTGTCACATTTTTGATTGTTTAGCATTCTTCCGTACGAGCCACCCGCCTGAGGGTTGTACGATCTTCGAAACTTCACCGGCTAGCTTTTCTTATCACGTCATCGGTCCGATTCTTTGAATAAGATTAAGGCCAAACAGCTGATTAATAAGTCCTATTAAACAAGGTTAACTGACGCGACTTCGTTAGTTCGACTTCGATAGCTCATCCGCACTTGTTATTTTTTGCGCTTATCGCCTTTTTTCATACTGTATCTAAATAAAATTTTGCTAATTTCTTCACTGGGTTAGGGAATAGTCAGGCTAAATAAAATGGAGTTCAACACCGAAGATTTCCTGAAAGAATTCGATGAAAACCCAGATCAAGAAAGACTCTATGAGCTGAAGAAAACAGCTATTCAGCGTCAGTGAACAATTGAAGTTGCCAGTCAAAATGAACATGACGAAATGTCAACTTCGAGGCCTATTGAACAATTACTTTGTAGAAACTGGTAAAATTGAGAACCAATCTATTCAGGCCTCAGAAAACTCCAGCCAAGTTCTAACGATGATAGAATTGAAGAAATTGGAATTAGAGGAAAAGAGGCTCGAAGCTGAAAGAGAGCAAAGACGCTTATAGGCAGAACAAGAAAAGGAAGAAAGAAGACTCGAGAGAGAAGAACGACGATTAGAACGCGAATCTCGCGAGAAAATTGAGTTAAAAAGCTCAAGCTAGAAAGAGAAACTGCACTGCGAAAAGCCGAATCAGGTCTAAAAGAAAATGTCTCAATGGTTCACAAGTTCTCCGAAAAGAAATTAGAACAGTTCATACAATGCTTCGAAAGAACAGCACAAACCGCTAAGTGCCCTAAAGACAAGTGGACATTCCTAATGCAAACGGCACTTGTAGGCAAAGCTCAGAAAGCATGCTCTGAAGAAGGAGAATTCAGAAGTCCCCTACTGTGAACACTGTAAGAGACGAGGGCACGATAAGACCCAGTGTTACCATCTTTACGGCTGGCCTAGCAAACCAAAGCAAAATAAAGCAGAAACGCTGCTGAAGAACAAGCTCAAGTAAGACTCAAGGACAGCGCCATCCGCTGCACTACCAGTAAAGACGCATGAGCCTGAAGTTGATGAAAGCACTTTGATTTCCATTAAGTGTTCTTGATAACTTCATGTCTTCTTCAGGCAGCTGAGGTGATTACTACTGAGTAGTAAGTAAAACTCCACCACTGGACCGCGCAAGATGGCCGCCGTCGCTGACGTCCTGTCAGTCGAGTCGGTCGTGGTGTGCCGCCGTGTTGCTTCGAGTCTGACGTCCCCCCCCTCCTGTCAGTCGAGTCGGTCGTGGTGTGCCGTCGTGTTGCTTCGTGTCTGACGTCCCCCCCCCCTCTGGCCGGCCGACGTAGCGCGAGGTGGTGTGTGCTGCGCTCTCCAGGTTGGCGTGGTGTGCCGGCCAGGTTGGGAGGGTGGACTATCGTAGCTCACCTGAAAAAATCCTAAGTGTCAGAGTGACTTTGTATGGGTAAAATTTTGAAAATTTTCCAAAGTGTGTCATTTCGACCTGGGACCTTTACCAAAACATTTTTCATCAAATTTCACCGACCCCCCCCCCCCGACACCAAACTTCCAATTTTGCTTCTAGTGGATGGATTTTGTCGTGCAATAGCTCGTTTGAAAGCTAAGAGTGAGACAAATTCACTGAAAGAAACGGCTTGTTCATATCTGTCTTCGTTTAGATGTGAGACGCCATTTAAGATTTTGGGAGATTGACGAAAAACGACAGAGTTAGAATTTCCCAAGAAACAGCTCCAGCGGGCGAATGAAGGCTCGGATTGGTAAACGGAGGCCAGATTTGGAATCAGCTTGATGCTATTGTCCAATGAGGATCATCATCCACTGAGAATCAAGCATTTCTATCTAAATAGCGAGCCTTCCACAGTGAGAATCATTCCATCGTTGAATCACACGAGTGACGGACGCACATTTTCTCTCTCTCTCTAGTTCCCTATTCTATTATCCAACTAAAATGGTAAGTCGCTACTTTCCTCCCTCTCCTCCCTTGAACGTAAACTTAATACAATCTTTTTCATTTTCAGGCATCTACTCCATCTGCTGCACTAGTAGGACAAAATGGCGGTCAAACGTTACAAGGTCCGCTACGATCAGATCATCTACAACTGAGGTCAGTAGAAGAAACAACCAAGGTACATAATCTTACACCGCTAAAGCGTAAATTTAAACAAGTCTTGCGTTATGACGATCATAGCGTAGTACTCCAAACGGGAATGCTCCCTTCCACGGATGTCAAGATAATGCACAATCAGTATGGGGACTACATACTGATCCCCGTAAGTCCGTACATTCGCCACCAACTTGATATTATTGAGGAGTACGTGACATTAAATATGGACATTCCTACTCCTCTTGCTCAAGAGTGGAAGGCGAGAGATGACAAGGATACTCCCTATAGAAAGATTTGGGATGGTAATCAAATTTGCCTACCGGTATCACATTGGTGCACTTACTATAAGAAGGAGGGAGATCATTCAACATCCATCACATGCGACGAGCTCGGAGAAGGTACTTGGGATATCCTTTTCAAAGTGAATGGGCTATATTATGGTCGGCACAAGGATAGGATAATAAAATAGCCTCTCTCTCCATGCATATGGAATCCATCCTATATATTCCAAAACCACCCAACGTGGACGACATAATTGATCAAATCCTTAACAGCAGTGGTACGAAGCGCAAGTCGGAGAAGAATGCTACATCAAAACGCAAATCAAAGAAGGAGAATTACTAGTCCTTTCCTAACTCTACCCTATGACAATTCGCTTATGTGCTTTGAGTGTCGTAAACGTGGTCTTATTAGATACATTTTACTTCGTCGTTGCCATCATATCATTTGTGTATTTTGTCGTGAAAAGCATCGATGTAATTCTTCATTTTGTAATATGTTATAGAACGTTTCCTTAGATGTGTAAATTTCCGTTTTAGGCTTCTATCATCATTTTTATGGATTGTGAGGGTGAACCTGTACAGGAGCTCAGTGCTATTGCTATAAACAATTGGACATATCAGATTGTTAGTGTCTATCATCAACATGCCAACTGCGATCCCAATGTTGATCAATGGGCGAGAAAACACATTCATGGACTTAATCTGAAATATTTGCAAGACTATGGCTTTTCTTGTGAGAGTGCTCTTCTTATTGATTTGAAACGATGGTTGGCTGCTTTCAATGTTATACGCATCTTTTGTAATCATCCTGGTAAGGAGAGGAAAGTATTTCCCAATCTAATCATTGATGACATTTTGCTCCCACCTTGGGATAGTAGAGTGAATCAACACTACCATGAAGTCACGAAACGTTTTAAGGATTTGTGTGTTCCTATTTTGTCTGTTCGTTGTAGTAGCTACGTTCATAACCAATGCTTCTTTCCTCCTTACCTCAACACTGCCAAAGTCCTGTATGGTCATCATTGCTCGCTGTATGATAGTTACCAGCTGTATCTATTTTATCTCTTTCAAACCATTGATTTATAATACATGCTTGTTATCGTTATTCAATAAATGTTACTATGAGAAGAGTTGTTTTCATGCAATGGATGGGTTAGATAAAGGGCGATCATGTCTTTCTCAAACGACTGCGGAACATTACATTTTCATAGGCAAAGTTTAAAAGGAGCTGTTCAAGATTATGTGATAAATTTTCATAAAGATGAGACCGACATCGAAGCAGTGGTCGATGATGCTAGCCCTCTATTTCTAGAGTTAATGAATACATTCTCTGATAGCATTGTCATGGCGCGATTAGTTGCGAAAATTAAGTTTAGTCATTTTGGAAAGGAAGAGGTGGAAAGTCGCTCTTTCCATTTTGCTTCTTATTCAATGGAAGTGGTAGATCACCCCGAAGAATTTTTTAAAAGACATATGATAAAAATTGCTGAACGTCTTAACGCATTTAACCATCATGGTAGCAGTCTAGTGATTGAAGCGATTTCAGATATTCACATTCAACTTTCTACAAAGAAAAATTGAAAATGCAGTGGTACTTGACTGTAGCACAACTGGTTTTCGAGCTATGTCTGCTCACTCTCGAAGTATATTCCTTCTGTACATGCGTTTATTATTTAGAAAAGGCTAGCAAATTCATATCTTCAAAAAGACTTGCTATAGACATATTGCAACTATCTGTTGCGATGTATGTAAGCGAAAGGATGGAAATGAAAAGCGTATCTTCAAGAGATGTAAGCATGCTTTTTGTCAACGCTGTTTCATACGTAATTGCATTCAACTTTGCAAATGTAACCACTGTGATATTGCTCATTTCGAGTGTCACTTATGCCGCAATAGTTAGTACCTATGGAAATGTGGTAAAGACAGGTTTTAGCAAAGACTAACACGGAAAATGGCGAAACGTAAAATGACGAAACGTAAAAGTCAAAAGTCTTCAAAGTTTTCTTCAGCCATTCAAGCTCTCCGACGAATGAAAGCAAATCAGCGATACAATTCTATTCGACATGCTAACGATAAATTCATTCGTGAAATTATTTCTCATGTGAGAAAGTTGAGGACGAAGAAATTAGCACCAAAACAACGAAAGTTACTTAAGCGATATGCTACGAAATTGCGTTTCATCTCCAATCCTAAAGTCACCCTTCAAAGAAAGAGGAAAACTCTAACACAAAAGGGCGGTTTCCTTTCAGCAATACTTCCAATGTTAGCTCCTATCGTGGGCAACGTATTGGGTAATATCTTTGGCTCTAAGCGTTAATTATGCAAATGTTGAATCTCAAAATATTATAATGGATTTCAGACTTCAATGTGATAAAGTTCTGACTGTATCAGGTCCATCTCATGCAGGTAAAACTGTTTTCACGCTGAATTTATTAGATAAAAGAAGGGAGTTGTTTAAGGAACCTATCAATCGAGTGATTTGGTGTTACGGTATTTATCAACCGTCGCTGTTTCAGGAATTGCAAAGTCGCAACTTTATTCGACATGAAGGAATTGTTGCAGTGGATAAACTTCAGTCTAATGATGTTGTTGTATTGGATGATTTATTAAAAGAAAGTAAGAATTCAAAAGATGTTACAGATATGTTCACTCGCGCAGCACATCATAAAAGGTGCTTTATCATCTATATCACACAAAATTTGTTTCCTGATGGAAAAGAAGCTCGTACACGAAACCTGAATACACACTATTATGCTATTTTCAAGAATCCGCGAGATAAAAGTCAATTTGAAATTTTAGCGCGACAAGTTGCACCCAGAGGATCAAAAGCCTTAATTGAAATTTTTCAAGCAGCTACTGAAAAACCATACGGTTACTTATTCATTGACTTTACGCAAGAGTGTCCGGAAGAATTTAGATTTCGAAGTGATATTTTGAAAACTCCCATGATTATCTACAAACTATGAGTTCTTATTCTCGCATGATTGTTATTCCTCAGGATGAATATGTACAATTGACTGCCATGCAGCAAGTAAAGCAACCTCTTGCAAATCAAATGTATAGGAAAGAAATAGATTATCAGCAAAATGTTCACATCAAAGATCCACATCGTGCTGTATTATTACAATCGGAAACTGTTGAGCAACTAAAAAATTTGAAGAATAAGATGCGTGACTCTGTATCGACTGCTACACCTTTAGCATCTCGCGCACATGCCATATCTCTTTTCAACAGTATTGAACCCCATCTCAATGTAAATGATAGAGGAGAAATCATTACAGATGAAAATAAAGTGATTGATGCTTCACGTTATGAAGACTTGATTCAGTATGCGACACGTAGAAAGCGCCGTCAGGGCTATGTTGCACCTGGTTGGTCATACTTTCTTAAACTATTGAAAAAGCATAATGTGCCAAAATTTGCTTTGAATAATGAGACATTGAAAGAACTTGATTCAACAGTGGCTACTGCTCCAATGCTTCAGACGATGAAAATGCCAACAAATTGGTTTAAGACGTCACCTGCTACATCCCCTCCCACACTCACTAAGCAAACGAGGAAGAACTCGACGTAGATCTACGCCAGCACTAAAACTAGTAAAAGGAAAACGTAAAACAGCTCCTCCCAGGAAATACATGTTCTCAGACTATTAATATGAAGCAGATGTGTTGCTTGCCATGTAATGAGCCAAGTAACGAGCAAGTAACTTGCACTTGCTGCGCCAGCTCTCACAATGAAACCCCTAAGCAATGTGAACACGATCGCAAAACCGCTAAAGCTAAATGCTGCAGTTGTTGTAAATGTAGAAAGGCAAGAAAACAAAAAGATGAGAAGGAGGAAAAAGAGTCAGCCGTCATCGACTGAACGTTTGAAGTCAATCTATTATGATGTAAAACATCCGGCAGGATTTGCATCTATCAAGAAATTATCAAAAGCGAGTGGTTTTCCACAAACACAAGTGAAACGATGGTTAAAGGGTCAGGCTACCTATATACTCCACAAACAAGCGAAAAAGAAGTACCGCACCCGCCATTATATTGTTCATGACATCGATGAACAGTGGCAAGCAGATTTGTGTGATGTTGCCTCCATTTCAAAACATAACTCGGGCAGTAATTTTATTTTAACCGTCATTGATATTTTCTCGCGTTATGCGTGGGCTCAACCTTTAAAAACTAAAGAAGGGAAAGGAGTAGCAAAAGCATTCCAAACAATTTTTCGAGAAGGTCGCATTCCAAAAAGAATTCAGAGTGATCAACGAAAAGAGTTTGAAAATCAGCATGTGAGAAGATTATTTGAGAGGCATGACATTGAGTTGTTTAGTGTAAAGAGTGCTTATAAAGCTGCACTCGTTGAACGTTTTAATCGCACATTAAAAAATCGCTTGTGGCGACATTCTACTGCCAACTTGACACAAAATTGGACAAAGGTTCTACAAGATACACTCCATGCCTACAATCACTCTATCCATCGTTCTATTGGACTCAGACCAGTAGATGTAAATGCTGACAATGTAGATAAAGTGCGCGAATCATTCCAACGTAAACGCACTCATGTGAAAAGTGATGTGAAAATTGGTGATAAAGTTCATATCTCAAAAGTGAAGAGTGTTTTTGCTAAAGGGTGCCTTCCGAATTGGACAGAGGAGGTATTTACAGTATCAAGGATTGATCAAAAAGACTCTCCGACCACCTACAAGTTGAAAGATTACGATAATGAAGAAATTAAGGGTAGCTTTTACCGCGATGAGATTGAGGTAGTCACTGAAAGTGAAACATATTTGGTAGAGAAAATCATTCGATGTAAAAAACGACAAGGTGAAGAATGGTGTCTTGTTAAATGGACTGGTTATCCTTCAAGTATGAACTCTTGGATGCGTCGTGCCGACATCTTTCATCTAAGTGATCGACAGTGATTCATGCAAAGTTGTAACTAACAATGTTTAGGGTTTGAGCTATGAATCCAACTGCCTAATTTTATTCACGACCCTCCTATGTAAGTGGTGGAGGACAAATTTACAGCGGCGCTCGCTGCCAACGTGGAGGTAGCATACTTGGTGCACTGAAATCTGTTGTAGCACCTCTCATATCCAATGTCGGAAGATCTTTAAAACGAAATGTTTTAAGTAATGCCGTTGGCTTTGCTGGTGATGTTGATAGTGATCTTTCCAGAGGTAGAAGTTTTAAGAGCAGTTTGTTGAATCGTGGGAAGGAACGCGGTTTAAAAACATTGAAGCAGACCTTTGCTGGTGTTACTCAAGGAAAGAAATCACCTAAACGAATGAATAAAGGAAGGAGGAAACATAGCGGAGCTGGTAAGGTGCGATCTTCAGTCAAAAGGCATTCACGCAAACGTCGCAGAGGCTCTAATCATTCATCAGGAGCTAAACGACGACGCTGCAATAACTTCTAATCATGAAGTGTAAAACTTCCGGGTTTTGTTTGTTTGATCAACAAGCCATACAGACAGATATTCTTAGTTCAAGTATTGTAGATTATCATCCTCGAACAGCTGAGAATGCTGGCCCCATTGAATTTGTTATTCCTGGTGGTAGTGATGACTACATAGATTTGAGTTATGCGATGGTTGATTTGAGGTTTAGAATTCAGCAAGCAGATGGAACTGCTATTGACGATACACATAAAATTGGACTGAACAATTTACCATTGACTACATTACTTCGCGATGTTTCTCTAACGATTGGAGAGCAGCAGGTGGAAGGTGGTCAAAGCGATTATCCCTATAAATCATATTTCAATCATGTATCACAGTTTCATCCAGCAGCACAAAAAAGTCATATGGAAGCCATGGGATGGTACAGAGATGAAGCAGGAAAATTTGATGTTGAAACAAACAGTGGCTTTGTAAAGCGATCTGCTATGATTAAAGATAGTAAAGTATGTCAGCTATATGGTCCGCTGAATTTAGACTTCTTTAGACAGTCAAAGTTTTTACTCTGTAATACCAGCATGCGACTGAAGCTGACATTGAATAAGCCTGAATTTGCGCTGAATGCATTTGCTAAAGTTGACAATTTTAGAATTTATGTGGAAGATATTGCACTTTACATTCGTCGAGTAGTACCGAATCCACGTGTCATTAGAGGGCATGCTGAAGGTCTTAACCGCCAAAATGCCATTTACCCCATTCAGCATACAAAGCTTCTCACCTTTACAATTCCGAAAGATCAAAAGAGTTTCATGAAAGATGGCCTCTTTCCATCGGAAGCACCGAAGCTCCTCATGGTGGCAATGGTTGAAAATGATGCATTTAATGGTAATATAAAGAAGAATCCTTTCAATTTTAAACACAATCAGTTAAGTGAAATTGCTTTACGTGTAAATGGTGTGAGTCATCCTGGTCCACCCTACAAACCAGATTTTGCTTCGGATCAATTTATGCGCAGTTATGTTGATTTTATGGATGTCTTTGGCTTTTACAATACGGATGACACCAACGGACTCACTATGAAAGAGTTTAAGAGTAGATATACTATTTATGCATTTGATTTGACTGCTGACAGCGATATTAGTGCACCCTATCGTCAAGCGAACGTGCCTCATAATATTCGTTTGGATTTCACGTTCAAAAGAACACTACCTGAGACGATCAATGTATTAATTTATGCAGTCTTCGATTCAAATAATGAAATTACAAAGTATCGTGACGTGATTCTTCAGTATAATCGTTAATGAGTTGGTTGACTGCTGACGATATTAAAACTAAAGTACAGCGTAATGCAGACGAAGCGACGTTGAAAGCTTTCGATAATGTCTATTCGCTCGATACCTTACCACCTGCAGTAAATCACTATCCCATCTTTATTGTGCTAAACACTCATTCGCAGAATTTAGGCGGTGAGCATTGGAAAGCGATCTTTATTGGAGAAGACCGACGTGGTGAACTATTTGACTCTCTTGCTCAACCTCCAAATATACCAACACAGCAGTGGTTGAGAAAACATACGCGTCAATATCAGCGAAATGAACGCATACTACAACATCCACTTTCATCAACGTGTGGTGCTTTTGTACTGTACTTCATCTTAAAACGTTTACATGTATCTCGATTTGTATCTGTTATTCAAAACTTTTCATGTAATCCATCCTCTAATGAAAAAATGATTTGTAAGTTCTATCATGATTTGAAATAAAAACATCATGTTGGAAAAATTGTTTTTTATTTTACAATCCGCTGGGTATGTACATACTTGATGAGATAGTCTAGGATCACATTTGCTTGTACATGAGATTTTAGTCCAGTAATGATCACTTTACTATTATGAAAGATTGCAACATGCACAGGTAACCAACAACTAATGAGAGCTGCAGGAAAAAGTTTGGGTTCATAACACAAATTGTAACTGCTGGTACGAATCTTCAAAAATGATACACTTTCAGTCAATTGAGTAGAGATCACCATATTGTCCACAGTCAGATTCGACATCACACACCTCTCCCTCTTCCATATCCGACGTAGTAGTCTCTGTAGCTCTAAGCGCATTGACTGCGCCGATGAATGAGAAAGGGCGCCGAGAATCTGTACAGTCCCATTTGGGAAGAGTTGAAGATTCCGTGAATTGTTCATCTTCACCACTAACATTTGAGGACGGCCCGGGTAATACTTGCTGTTTGGAAGGTGTTGGTGTAATGTTGTGAGATCGATTTTGGTGTAGAGTCTGAAGCGACGGAGAATGTTGACGATGGTGTAGCGATGGCGCTTCATGATGAAAAAATGAGTAAATTGAGCGATATACCTTCCTTTTATACTTTTCCCAACTACCTTGATGGAATGTGAAGTTAGTATGGAGTTGGGAATGATAGAGTTGAATTCGCCGTTTGTTGACGCGCAACCAGATGCGATTTCCAATACGTGAATGTCTTTTCATATAGAAGTATTTCAAATCCTTCATGATATGATGTAGAGATTGAAAATGACGATAAGATAAAGCAAACTCTCTTCTCACATTTCCAGTTGAATCTTTGAAATAGACGTTTCGATCATGATCCGTTTCAATACGTTGTAGGGAATCTAATTTCCAACTCATGGTGCGTGGTAGTCATGTCTGATTAAGATTTGCATAGTAGGGCGATGAACTCACGACGAATAAATGTCATGATGGAGCGATGTATGTATCTTCTATACTTCTCCCAATTGTATTTGCGAAATGAGAAACAGTTTGCGGAATGAGAATGGCAGATTTGAATTTCATTTCTGTAATGTTGAAGCCAAACTTGATCACCCAAGAAGATGAATCTTAATGTTTCAAAATATTCCAAATCCACAAATTGTCGCCATGTTAATTTAATACCTCTTGATGTATGAGTATGACCATGAGAATTTTTGAAATGTACCTTGCCATTACGATCAACTCTGATATATTGTAGAGAGTCCAAAATCCAAGTCTTCATGATGTTATGCAAAGCCGCAGATCAGCAATATCAAAATGTCGTTTTATCATATTTTGCTTAGCAATGCGGCTGCAAATAGATTTGCTAGTAATCGAGCCGCACTCTTTTCTACTCCCATTGATCATGCACAACAGCTAAATGGAAAGTGGGAAGTGGGTGTCACTCAACTTGTTCATAGCAACTGTGTCTATACTTTTGATCATGAGGTGATGACTATTAATATGAGACGCACAGCTGCTTACCAATGTGAAAAGGGCTGCCGAGTATACATTCCACAGTGGCCAAAGAAAGATCTCTTATCATGTAAAAAGTTTATATATGATTTCTTGAATAAAGCGTGTAAACATATTGCCCAATTTACTCCGCACAATGATGATCATAATTATGTACATCATGTAGTTGAGAAAGATTGGATTGTTGGTTTAAGTCCAAGTTTAAGAAATGATTTAGGTTACCTCGCTAGCGCCTTAACAAGCTATGATAATTATAACGTTAATTACCACCCAAGTGGTCATAAACAGTTAATATATCGAGAGGAAGCTTATTATGTAGATCTTATTCCAAAAAATGAGAAGACGTTGGTAAAGAAGATTGTGATTAAGCCAAGAAAGACAAACATGACTCCTGAAACATTATTGAAGAAATTCAATTATCTCCTTCGAGTTGATGGTAAACAAGTGGCAACATTGACTTATATCAAATCATCTAATCATATTGCAATAAGTAAATTAAATGATGATGATCTAGTATTAGTTTGTTCAAAAAATTTTCATCAGTTCTTACGACATCGTTCTGCAGCTGTTCATGGAAAATTTGATATGCAACATTTACCATGTGAAAGGTCAAATCAATTTGATACAGAATGGACCGTATCTTTATACAGAAAGTGTGTAGAGCCTTTAGGTGGTATCTTACACGAAACAAGAGTGTTGATGCCTCGCATTATTACTTCAGTTAAATTGGTTGTAGATTATTTAAATGAAGCGATTAATGACCAACAAATTTCATTTTCTGAAAAAGAAAGTGTTTGTCTCTCACTATAAGTGAAAAAGGTATTGAACTAATTATGGATAAAACTCTAATGAACATTTTGGGGTTTGATCAAAATGTCTTTAAAAGTGGTACTGTAACCAAAGCTAGCGCAGACATGTCACTATCGCGTCGTATTAACTATTTTAAGATATATTCCAATATTGGTTAAGATGTACGTGTGGGAGATGTTGAAGCTCCATTGCTAGCAATGATACCATACCAGCCAAAAAGCTGCAGTATTTTATCTGAGCATACTTTCAAGAAAGTGCATTATACAAAGCTGAAATCAAACTAAATCCCACAAATTGATATTGCAATTTATGACGATGCTGGTGCGTTGATTCCTTTTCATAAAGATGCTGTGACAAGTATCACACTCCATTTCCGAATGAAGAGTTAATGCAAAAGTATGCTAATATATTTTTCCAATGTGAATAATATGGAAAGTGAAAATAAGGACTCGTTTCTAATCTACTTGCCCAGTAATGCTTCTATGAATAAATTTCCCAAAAATAAACCATCAGACTATCGAGTAGAATTAAATCGCCCACTACATTTAGAAGGTGAATGGGAGGTTGGCGTTTCTGGTATTTGCTATGATAGCAATATTCAGAATGTGAATGATTTGGAAGAAATGATATTGACTCCTCGCACCCATGATGGAATAACGATGAATAATGCATTCCAGTTCCCATACAATTTAACGTCAGATGGAAAGTGGGACTATTAATGGATTCAGATAAAGTCAGATTATTATGGTCCATTTGGGAATGAGAAAATTATTAAGGCATTCAACAGTGGTAATACTTCCATCATGAAGAATAAGGATCAGAAAGTTTATGAGTTTACTATCTATCATTGGAGTGGGAGACAGTTCCTTCGCTTTCATTCTTTTACTAAAGGTCTTACACTGAGGTTAGATAATGAATTCTATCCACATCTCGGTTTTGGTCATGGACTACATCTAACGTCAATTGCTACTGCAAATGTCAAAAAAGTTTATTCAAATCGAATCAACAAATTTCATTATAAATTTAAAATATTTGATGAAGATGTTGTAGAATGCGAAGAACGCATCATTTTGAAAAAGCGTGGTGTTCAACCTTTATCACTTATTGAGTTAGTAAAACGATGGAATGAGACTGTGGGTAAGAAGTATGGAGAGAAAATTATGGCGGACAAAAATAAGTTGGTTATTCAGAAATATAATGACAAACTTACAGTTTATTTCTCTCCAACCTTGCGTCATTTTGTAAGACATTATACACCTATTATTGGAAGCGGTCTGGTGTATGCTTCTCATGAATATCACACTAAAGCTGATTCAGTTAATGATGAATGGTGGGTGGACATCTATGGTGATCGCATCAAGAAAATTTACCAGTCTTATCAAGAATCTAAAGTTGCTATCAATATAATGCCGCGTCTATATCATACAGTTGAAAGCTTCATTCATGTAGTAAATCCTTACATACAACAGAAGTTGAAGCATGTGATGAAAAGTAAATATGATGTAAAGACACACCACATTTCGTTTTTAATTGAAAATCAACGCGTTGTTCTGAAACTGGGTGATGACATTCAATGTCAATTGAGTAAAAATTTGAAAAAACTCTTTGGTTTTTCAATGCTACAAACTGTGTTTACTGCTGCGCATACGATTGGTATAGAAACACCAATGACACTTGATAAACATGAACAGCACCTTTACATTCAAAGTGATTTGATTCTACCTATTTCTGTTGGTGAGAAAAAAGAATACATTTTACGTGATTTCATTCATGATAAAGACGCTTCATAGGGAATAGTCGAGAAGATGTTTGAATCTATTTTCTATCATCCCGTCGTCAAACAAACTATACCCTCTATTACTATCAAAATTACCAATGGTGTACAAGAGTGCATCCATGTGAAAGATACTAAATCCCTCGTAACTTTAGTGTTTCGGAAAACAAAGTGAAGTCATTGTGATATGTTTATTGAAATAAAAATATGTGTATGAAAAAGTCTTTTCACAGATAAAGGGGGAATGGGTTGACTGTAGGCATATATTCACAAGGAAGAAACGACCTCATGCGATACATAAAACAACCATGTATATCTACAAAAAGCAACATAAAAATACTGAGTTAAAGTTGATTATGTCAATACGTCTCCTGAATGTGGTAGCGTGAGTTTTATTCTTTTGGGTGGAGGTATGTTTGTGTCAGGATGTCCATGTGGAAGAGATGTGTTATGTCCTATCCAACACCTCTTATCCTCCCATGCTGAAAGCGCTCGTTTCTTGAACGTGTGCGTTTTCACAGTATGAACTTGAGATTTTAAGATTGTCATATTGACAAACGTTATAGTTTTATTTTTATAGGCCTTCTTATAGGACCGATGTTTCATTTTGTGAACAATGGATTTTGATATACCTTTAGCACGCTTAATACTATCTGCACATTCTTTTAATTTCATGGAATACATTTTAGGACGGAGGAGAATCATTTCATCTATTTCCTTTCCTGCTGTTTCATCCTTAAAACAACCAAGTTTGGCTTTATTCTGTATGGAATAGAGTGGATGAGTGGGATTGTAGTTAGATGTATCGAAATATTTTCCTAATGACTTACCTACTTCATTAAAATTTAAATCTTTTTGAGTGGTAATTCCTAAAAAGAAACTATCTGTATCACCACCCAGCAAGCGAACCTCTTTTACGAGAGGCATGGTTTTAATATTTTGTAGAAGAGTTGATACATTTCAAGCTTGGAATAATCTAAAACGGCTTGCCCAATATAGATGGGTTTGCACAACTCAACTTCTGATTTTATCATTTTAACACCTACAAGATCCTCATCGATGATGTCTCTATCAATGAAAAGAGGTGATGAGGTCAATTTGTGATATTTTTGTTCATCAACGACTAGTTTGTAGTTCATACGTTTTCTAACATCCTCCATGGTCTTTCCGAAAAGACTGTTATTCTTATATTTATAAAAATCCTTTTCAAAATTATTTTGGGCGAGTGCACGTTTTTGACTGTTACTATCTATGTAGGGTTTGAGGAAGGCTTTCTGTCTAAATTTGATAATTCGGTGAACTGACTTTAGAAGCATGCCCATTTCTAAATAGAATTTTAGTATGCAGAAGTGTACGAGATAATTTTTCTTATCATATTGGGTGAGCAAAAGTTTGCGGCATGGTTTGTACCTTGGCTGTCCACACTCTGTTAAGTTATTATGAAATTGTGACATGAATGGTGAAAACATATCTTCAGTCACTTCACCAGATTCAGGTGCGAGTGGGAAATCAGCAGTTTTATTTTTAATACTATTTGGATAAATCAAATCCACGTCAAAATTATATCCCCAATCACCTTCATCTGGAATCTTCAGAATGTTTGAAGGGTTGGAGTAATACGTAAGCTGATCTTGATTTAACCAACTAAACTCGGAGTGAGGTATTGGTTTAGACAGTGAACTGCCATATAAATTATTTTGGTCATAGTACTTTAGGTGGATATGATCATTACCTACTGTTTTAGATTTTATGTGATGTTTATTCACAAATGTGAGACCACAGCGTATTCCGCGCTGAAATATGTTATACATCTCGGGGTCTTGTAAGAGATGGATGGTCTCACCAGTCATTTTAAAGGCTGATTCAAAGGACATGACTGGTAGACTGACAAAGTGGACAGCATCTAATTTGTCTTCTTCTAATGCCACTCGTCGAAATTCCTGAATGACATCAGCCAGCAAAATGACATCTAATTCTAAGTAAGCGATCATATAATCGCCAAACATTTTACAATCAAATTTTAACCATGCCTCTTGAGCATGTTCATAGTCCTCTACTGGACAATCTTGCCCCGTCAAATCGTTTTGGAATTTGTCAATGGAAGGAAGGGTTGTTTCATTTAGTTTAGACATTGAGCTAAAATACGCATAGGGAAAGACTCCTTTGCGAGTGATTATTTCATCCGTTAAGTTTGGATAGTGTTTCTTCAAAGTTTAACTATGGGGAAGAAACTTGAGATTACGAACGAGAGAAGCTAGTGACGCTGACATGAATTGGAATGAATCTAAAAATTTTATTTCGAAGAAGACTGTCTTATTTTCTTTAGTTTTATCTACTGGTACTTTTGCTGTCATTGGCATGAATTTTTCTCTCGTTTGGGCTATTACATTAAACTGCCGCGATTTCATCCGGCTCAACCCTCCTTTTATGAGCATATGACTGTCATAGCCCTTAAAGTTATGAAAAATTACGGGTAGTACATGACGTCTCAACCTAAGTGAAAAGTTACATTTGGAGCAGAGTGCGTTTCTAAATTTACCAGTGATGTGATCATGATCAGGCACTTTCTTAATTTTATCGTCATCAAACGTTTTATGACATTTAGGGCACGATGTGCAACTTTCAAATTTCTGTTTGTCTTCATCTCACATATGTAGTGACTTACGCTGCAATTGGGAATCATATGATTGTTGAAATTTGGCAGCTTTATCGAGAAATTCTAGAAATTTTGAAATGCAATCTTTACCTTGCCAAGTATGCATTTTGTTTTGCCTATTTCTAAAGTGGTCATGCCATACTTCATAGCAGGATATGGCTGCTGGCTTGTGGATGATATCATCAATGTAGCATTCTATGTCTGCGTAAATGACACGCAGGAGACTTAATTTGTCACCATTATCCCTATGTGAAAATATTTTATCTTTGGGCATGCGTTCCATTTGTAATTTACCTCGCTTGCACCATTCATAGTGAGTTTCAAATTTATCTTTACTCCAAAAGGAGCGGATGCAGCGGTCGCATACAAAATGTTCACCTCTTTTAGAGTGCCCCAAGTGAGTGTACAAGCGAGAGATTTTGGGAATACCACAGTAGTGCCATTCCTCGCTATCATCTTGTTTTACTAATAAGAGGTTGACTACACGTTCATAACAAGTTGAACGTGAATTATAGCGGGCACCCTTCAACCCCTTCTCCCACACGTGAACGACAATTTTAATCTGATTATGTTTTTCGAACGTTTCTACATCTTTGATTTTCATGTTGTTACTATCACAACCTTCAAAGTCTAGTTCATCCTCCCACTGTCTATAGCTATAGGTATGATTTCGATTCGCGTTGATGTCATTATAGTGAAGGATGGATAGGACTGCATATTTGAAACACTGTGATTTACAATCGACATTGATGACAGCTTTCTTATTATACAACGTTTTTGGTAGTTTAAATGTGCCTCGAGCTTCATGACTTTCTAATAGGGACATTTTGAATATGGCTGAGTCCACACCATCAAAAATGAGAGCGCTGTCGTGTTGATTGAATTTATCTACATTTGATTTTAAACATTGAATGTGAAAGCCTCGCAGTCTACAACTTCGGTTGCGGAAGAGGAAGGAACATGAAACTGTATTCTCTCCGTCACTTGACCCGTTTGAAAATCTATCTTAATATATTTTAATTTAAGGTAGATGAGCGCCTTCATTCTAAAGTTGTCTAAATTGTTGAAGAGCGCTTCGATAATGTTAGAATTTTGAAGGAGCCACTCAGGAAAATCTACTATTTGAGTACTGGACTCCATTCAGTAGTCGCGTACTAAATTATTATGTGAAACATTAATGAGGGAGATGCTAGAGGTACCGTTGGTGTAGTGATCATTTGCATGCGTGTGTTGAAGTCTGTGCGAAGATCGCTGAAAGTGACTATCAAAAGAAAGAGGGCACAAATCGCAAGGAATGGAGATGTCATCGTCAGAATCAACTTCACCTCCGGAGATTGACGCCGCTTTGCGTTGACACACACGTTGTTTGATGTGTCGAAGGAGACTGTGCTTCCTTGTAAACATATATCCGCAGTCGGCACATTCCCACTCGTTGCCTTGTCGCGAGAGTCCTGAGCTGGAACTCACATCACCTGAAAGAGAAATCATTCTATCATCTCTGTTCAAGCCTCAGTGTATTGTTACAACCTACTTTGACTCAACAACTCTAAACTTTCCTCGAGAAGGGAGGGCGTTGGTGATGAAGTTGATGCCTGAAATTAAGGAAGATGCTATTAGCCACACGTTTGAGGGAGATGAGTGAAGAAATTTTCAACTTACCATTTCAACGAAATCAAGTTTAAGGTTGATACTTCAACAAGATAGAGACTTCACTCAAATTTGGAATTCACGAGAAAGCAGTTCACTTGTACGCCTCAAATAATAACAGAATTCGCCAGAGAACACTTCACTTATATGCCACAAAGACAGAGTGAAATGACACGAATGTCACTTTACATATATACTTTCATATTCATCATTCATTGGCTGTTCATTCTGATTGGTTGCTTGTTGATACTTAAGAATTAGAAAACATTTCAAAGTTATTATTCACAGTCAACATGACAAGCCCTCCGACAACGCCGAACACAAAATTCTCTTCTCCATGCTCAACACCAAAGGCGCTCGTTGCACCAAACGCTCCAACGAAGGGGAAGGTGGAGAAAATATACCGACTGGACAATATCAGAAAGTTGTCATTACCAGCGGACGACGAAGAGAGTGTATGTGAGAAGGAGTGTCCCGACTTAACAGGTGTGAGGTGGAAGTATCTGCAGTACGATACTGATGATGTGATGGAGATCACCAGCACCAAATTCCTCCACTAATTATGGGAATGGTACACCCCTAACTCCCAGCCACGAACTATGGCGGAGTGGGAGTACATCGACAAAGTGAGGCTCGCGGTAGAAGAACGATTGAAGCAAGTTCACTGTTTTTGCGATCTATGTGAAGTCAGACTCTGGGACGATATTGACTATGAAGACCTTTTGAAATACATGCCATAATAAATTTTTATTTCGTATTATCTTTGCTTTCATACTGACTTACTTGAATGGGGCTTAAGTGGATGATTTAACCATGTATACTTTTTCATTTGGAAATAGTAGCACGCTTAGTCTAACTTGTAAATCTTATAACATTTCATATGGGCGATGATGGTAGATGAAATAGTGCTAAATAAAATTAAGATGGCTTACACTTCTGATACAGGGATAGCAATCGACTGCGATCCATGTGTAAAGAGCTTGTTAGACTACGGAAGAGAGAAGTGTGTTATGTTGCGTGTGGCGCGTGAGTGTCCTCCCATTTCATTCCATTCATCAATTCGTCTCATTGATAGAGACAGGTAGAACTCATGGTTCTCATAACGTATGCAATGGAAAGTTTTAGGCAACCTTCGACAGCTGGCTAAATGTCGCCCTGGCGCGAATGCATACTACGTTGAGACAGAGGCAATCACTTGCAAACATGACGCAGAGAGGTTAAACAAGATTGACCAATGCCGAATGTCCCTTGCGGTATACATAGCTACGGGTTTCACCGCCACCCTTTACAGGAACGCCCGTCGAAAGAAAGTATTACACCGAACTTCATTTGCAACGTTCAAGTTGACTGATAGCAGATTCAACTTAATGATAGTATTCGCCAGTCCGAAGACTGCCCAGGGCAAACCGCGTGGAGGTTCTATCATGTCTTGCCCCTAGGTGGCCCTTAAGAGAGGCGATGGTTCGTTCTCGGGAGTAACAAGTTGACTATTGGCTTGAATAGTCAATAGGTATGACGGTTAGGTTCTCATATACCCTATACCGCCGAGGTCGTGCTGGTGCATCTGGCACCTTTCGGATGCGGGTGGTATTCGGAGTCCACACCTCATCCGTCCAAACGATCTTCTTGATCTTCCCCTTCTTCTCATCCTCTTCATCCCACTCTTCGAGGATGATGAAGTCGGGAATGGCGTTGTCTTCATCCCACTCGTCGAGGATGATGAAGTCGGGAATGGTACTAGCAGATGTTGCTTCCATCGTGACTTAAAATTGAATGAGAAGCGCTACAATCTTCTGGCTTATATAGGGTTTTCAACAATGAATTGCTCAACAGCGAATCAGAATGCTTCAGGGATGGCAATCGGCTGCATAACGGTTAAGTTGACTGATAGCAGATTCAACTTAATGATAGTATTCGCCAGTCTGAAGACTGCCCAGGGCAAACCGCGAGGAGGTTCTATCAAATCTTGCCCCATGGTGGCCCTTAAGAGAGCCGGTGGTTCGTTCTCGGGAGTAACGTCATCCTACAGCCTACCGATTCTGCTGAGAGAGTCTTTGACTCTCTCCTTGGTAGCAGTGTCGACTTCCACGCTAATTGGCACGTGGCTGAAAAGTGGAATGTAGCGCCATTCCGTTGGATTGACAACACTTGCTGTCATCGGATTGCCAATCCGAGCAAGATTATTGTGGACTCTGTCTTGCTCCTCTAGCCTAACAAATTCCTCAAATAAATTTCGCGGCCTTAACTGCGGTCCGCGAGGAGAGCTGACTTGACTGTTCGGCGTCTGCATGATTAAAATGAAATGAAATGAGAGGCAGTGGTTTATATACCCCTCTAACGCGACGCAACGTTCAAGTTGACTGATAGCAGATTCAACTTAATGATAGTATTCGCCAGTCCGAAGACTGCCCAGGGCAAACCGCGTGGAGGTTCTATCATGTCTTGCCCCTAGGTGGCCCTTAAGAGAGCCGATGGTTCGTTCTCGGGAGTAACGTGATGGGATGGTGAAGGCGGGGAAAAGATCTGCAATGAAAATGATATGTATTAGAATAGGATATACTATCTTATTTACTTTTCACTTACCAAGTTAGCCATCCTTTGGTAGTCTCGCGCGCGTCCTAACAGAAAATTGTGGTGATGGCCGCGCATTCTCAGGGTGGCATGGAGACATTTTTTGGTTGGATGGCCGTTATAACAAATTATTGACTCGTCCAGACTACGGTTAACGAGGACTTCACCGTCCAAATGATTATCCCGAATAGGGATGTGAAACTCAAACAACCTATCCTCATTCACACGATTCTACTCATCCCTCATGCGCTCCAACTTCTCAAACGCCTGTCTCTCATCACCCCGCCGAGCCACATTCCTCTCCAACTCAACATTCCTCGCTCTCAACACACTCATCTCCTTCATCATCTCCTCAAACTTCGCTTCTGCATCTCTCATTCTTCTCTCTGCAGCACTCGCCCTCTTCTCACAGTCATCATTCTTCTCTTCCAACTCTCGCGTCTTATTCTTCAAATCAGTCACACTACGCCTCATTCGAATATTCTCATCCGATATCTCCTTCGACTTCAGTTCCTTCTTTTTCAACGCATCTAACTCATTCACGACTTCATCCTTCACCTTCTTCAAACTCTCATACTTATTTACCAACAAATCATGCACCATCTGCTGCGACACATGCTTTTTCTCTTCATCCTTCAACCACCTCGCCGACTGCACACGAATCCCACCACTCTTCACTTTTGGGGAAGATGAGCTCTGCGGGGGGTCCTCAACAACTATGTTGGAGAACTCCGAGGAAGAAGAGCTCAACTTCCTCACACGCTTCCTCACACGCTCCCTATCTAAATCCACATCATCCTCATCATCACTCTCAAGCACTCTCTTTCGCTCAATCTCAGCCTCCAACGAAGCAACTGCTTTCGCCAACTCATCATTCTCAACAACATTCTCCACCTTGCTGTCTCGCTCTATTGCCAACATTCGCTCCCTCTCTTCAACAATCAACTGCGTGAATCTCAAGTCATTCACCAAACCTCCACTGCAATCTGCATGCACTCTGTAAAATCGCGCCTCATCCTCATCACCCTTCAACACTCTACACTTTACACACGCAACCCTATTCAGGATAATCATGTGGTCGATGCCCGCCTTCTTAACATGCGCATTGGCGTCCGCACTGTGATTAATTCGCCCACATGTGCACACTTTGATATGGAATTTACGATTCTTATCGTTTGCCATGCCTGAGATTTTATCGTTAACTGTAAGATAATGAAATTTGTATAAGTTTGGAATTATGTAGTACAGTCATATTCCTAAAGAATTAACGTGTGTGAAGTTAGCGGAACCACTCAGCGGAACCATTTTTTATTATAGCTTAATTCTATTCGAAACAGCTGCTAGTTTGTCAATTTCAGTCTCCTGATTACGAATCTGAGCTCAGATTTCACAAATTCGCGGTCGCTTTTGAGAAATTCAAGTTTAAAGATAAAAGTGGTCCCGCTGTGAAGTTAGCGGAACCATCCAGCAGAACCAATTGCTGAGTCTCGCTGATTGACGCAGTAAATCAATTTCTTTTGGTCACTACCCGATCAATTTTGTTGTGCTGATCACGAATATGTGCCTCATCTTTCAAAACAGTGCAGATTTCACCCGGAAATCTGAATTTCACCTTTTCTGCAAGCTGATTGTGAAGTTAGCGGAACCATTTTTCAATACAAAGAATTTCTCAGCGAAATCCATCCTCTCCTACTAATTTGAAGCTCCTAATCACAAATCTGTAATCAGATTTGCAAAACTCGCCCGCATTGCAAAGATATTCCTCTATCTGGGTCCGCTGTGAAGTGCCCGGAACCACCTACTGGCATTAAAATTTCAAATTCTAATTTTTGCACAGAATCACTGCAATAGACATACCAAGAGAATGGAATTGCTTCACTGATCACGGTTTGCCGTCCGATTTCACGGGAGAATAAGTACTTGCCGAGAAAAATGGATTTTACAGTTTTCAAGGATTTCATCGGAATCTCAGAAAAAATCCAACCCTCTCCAGATCAGCCGAACCATCATTTATTACAGCACAATTCTATTGCACCATCACAATGTGTAATTACCTCTTGTGCGCTTTCCTTCTCGGTGCATGCTGTTGTGCCTCTGAAGTCATTAGATGTTTGAAGAAGACGCTAATTTCTCCATGTTTGTTGTTTGTAATTACGAGGTTAGTTAAAGAAAAACTTTCATGTTGTCCTAAAAAGGATTCAGAATCGCTTCATTGTTGAAAGATTGCAATGCTTTGTAGCTATTGTGCATATTAATTCATTTCGTATCAAAAAACATAAAGTCTTAGTAGGATAACATTTTTCGGTTCCATGCTGTCAAATCTCTGCAGCGGATTGGTAATTCATTAGTTGCATAATATCCTGAGGTGATAAAAGATAAGAAACTTGCTAATAAGTGCGATTCTTGCATAATGAAAAAATCACGTGTGTGAAGTTGGCGCAACCACTCAGCGCAACCATTTTTGTTTTTACTGTGCCACTCCCAAAAATCACATAAACCACACAATTCGAGGTCGCTGATTATGTGCCACTACTCGGTTTCACGAAATTCAGCCTCCTTTGGCCAGAAAACGCAATTCAAATTTCAAATTGGTTGCGCTGTGAAGTTGGCGCAACCAATTTTTCTGACTTTCATAAATTTAGCGCATCAAGCAACAAAACTCATAACAAACGATGAAATATCCATGCCTAATTATGTGCCACGCAAAAAATTACTAAAAATAATCGATCTTCATGTAAAAATCAAGTTTCAAAATTTTATTTCACCGAAGTGTGAAGTTGGCGCAACCAAATTTGAAATCAAAATTACTCAGCACACAGGCAGTTATGCTTCACATAAATAGTACCAGCGGATGTACCAGGTCAACATTCATCAGAATCAATCAAACAAAAGCAGTCTTTCACCCGCTCTAAAAGAAAACATTAAACATCAAATCACATGACAAAGCTTATAATAAAATATTGCACAACCCGCGCAACCATTTTTCATTTCGAGTGTGCCACTCCTGAAATGCATGTTTCTAGTACAATTTGGGGTCGCTGATTATGTGCCACGCATCAGTTTTACTAAATTCGGCCTCCTTCACTCGGAAAACTCAATTCAAAGTTCAACTACATCACACAATAATTCCAGCGCAACCACTTTTCAAGTTGAAATTACTCTGCTAAAACGCCGTTTCACATCAAATAAATAGCACCATCGGGTGTGCCAGGTCAATATTCATCAGAATCGCTTTGTAATCGAATTATAAGCTTTGTCATGTGATTTGATGTTTAATGTTTTCTTTTAGAGCGGGTGAAAGACTGCTTTTGTTTGATTGATTCTGATGAATGTTGACCTGGTACATCCGCTGGTACTATTTATGTGAAGCATAACTGCCTGTGTGCTGAGTAATTTTGATTTCAAATTTGGTTGCGCCAACTTCACACTTCGGTGAAATAAAATTTTGAAACTTGATTTTTACATGAAGATCGATTATTTTTAGTAATTTTTTGCGTGGCACATAATTAGGCATGGATATTTCATCGTTTGTTATGAGTTTTGTTGCTTGATGCGCTAAATTTATGAAAGTCAGAAAAATTGGTTGCGCCAACTTCACAGCGCAACCAATTTGAAATTTGAATTGCGTTTTCTGGCCAAAGGAGGCTGAATTTCGTGAAACCGAGTAGTGGCACATAATCAGCGACCTCGAATTGTGTGGTTTATGTGATTTTTGGGAGTGGCACAGTAAAAACAAAAATGGTTGCGCTGAGTGGTTGCGCCAACTTCACACACGTGATTTTTTCATTATGCAAGAATCGCACTTATTAGCAAGTTTCTTATCTTTTATCACCTCAGGATATTATGCAACTAATGAATTACCAATCCGCTGCAGAGATTTGACAGCATGGAACCGAAAAATGTTATCCTACTAAGACTTTATGTTTTTTGATACGAAATGAATTAATATGCACAATAGCTACAAAGCATTGCAATCTTTCAACAATGAAGCGATTCTGAATCCTTTTTAGGACAACATGAAAGTTTTTCTTTAACTAACCTCGTAATTACAAACAACAAACATGGAGAAATTAGCGTCTTCTTCAAACATCTAATGACTTCAGAGGCACAACAGCATGCACCGAGAAGGAAAGCGCACAAGAGGTAATTACACATTGTGATGGTGCAATAGAATTGTGCTGTAATAAATGATGGTTCGGCTGATCTGGAGAGGGTTGGATTTTTTCTGAGATTCCGATGAAATCCTTGAAAACTGTAAAATCCATTTTTCTCGGCAAGTACTTATTCTCCCGTGAAATCGGACGGCAAACCGTGATCAGTGAAGCAATTCCATTCTCTTGGTATGTCTATTGCAGTGATTCTGTGCAAAAATTAGAATTTGAAATTTTAATGCCAGTAGGTGGTTCCGGGCACTTCACAGCGGACCCAGATAGAGGAATATCTTTGCAATGCGGGCGAGTTTTGCAAATCTGATTACAGATTTGTGATTAGGAGCTTCAAATTAGTAGGAGAGGATGGATTTCGCTGAGAAATTCTTTGTATTGAAAAATGGTTCCGCTAACTTCACAATCAGCTTGCAGAAAAGGTGAAATTCAGATTTCCGGGTGAAATCTGCACTGTTTTGAAAGATGAGGCACATATTCATGATCAGCACAACAAAATTGATCGGGTAGTGACCAAAAGAAATTGATTTACTGCGTCAATCAGCGAGACTCAGCAATTGGTTCTGCTGGATGGTTCCGCTAACTTCACAGCGGGACCACTTTTATCTTTAAACTTGAATTTCTCAAAAGCGACCGCGAATTTGTGAAATCTGAGCTCAGATTCGTAATCAGGAGACTGAAATTGACAAACTAGCAGCTGTTTCGAATAGAATTAAGCTATAATAAAAAATGGTTCCGCTGAGTGGTTCCGCTAACTTCACACACGTAAAGAATTACACTTAGTGAGGAATGATAGATTTGAGTGTAGTGAGTGGCACTCGATCCCGTCGACAGCCCGAAGGCCTTGTACTGATCACTAGGGAAGTGAGAGATCTTCCCCGATACCCGCTATTTACAGCTGAAGACATCATTGTCACTGCCCCGAAGTGGTAACAGCAACGCCGAGTCAAAGGTAGTGATCAGTAGCTGGGATCTAACCCCTCAAAGCTGCCTTAGACTTAGTTAAATTTCAAATCTGATAGCAGATTTGAACTCAGCATACTTGAAAACCTTAGTCTACATGTTAAAACTTTGAAAAAACTGAAAATTAAGAATTTTAAAAAATTCCGCATTTTACTACTCATACTACTTTTAAAAAATTTATAAATAGTAAAGACACTATCAAATTCTATCACACAAACTTTGAAGTAAGAAGATAGCTTGCCTACTTCAAAAGATAGAGTCCTTTGAAACACCCGATATCGGGAGCTCAGAGCGACGACCGTCGCTTACCTCGTCTTTCGATGAAGTGATGAGACTTACGTTGTCGGGGGTTTATACGTGCTCGTATATGCTCGGAAGAAAACTTAAAATGGCTCTATCTTCGAAAGTATTCATTGTAGCGACATGCGGTTTGTTGCAAACGATTCGTCTCATCATTCTCTATCATATGACACCTGAACCATTCTCATATGACCACGGGAAGTTGGTGCGTCAGCACATGTCCATGTAACATGACACAAGTGAAAAAATTCTTAAGTGTGGGATCTCCAGTGTGGTGAAAATTTTGAAAAATTTAAAACTTCCGAATTTCGACCTGGGACCTTTACCAAAACATTTTTCATCAAATTTCACTGACCCCCCCTCCCCCCCTCGTTCGGAGAAATTTGATGAAAAATGTTTTGGTGAAGGTCCCAGGTCGAAATGACACACTTTGGAAAATTTTCAAAATTTTGTCCATACAAAGTCACTCTGACACAGGATTTTTTCAGGTGAGCACCGACCTAAAATCTTGCAACAGCTCTAACTTTTGAACGGCTGGTGCGATTGACTCGCAACAAAAAATGTCATCGAGCAGTTTTTTCTCCTCTTTCAAACGAGTAGCTGTAAGAGAAAATCCGTCCACTAGAACCAAAGTTAGAAGATCGCTGTCGGGGGGGGGGTCGGTGAAATTTGATGAAAAATGTTTTGGTAAAGGTCCCAGGTCGAAATGACACACTTTGGAAAATTTTCAAAATTTTGTCCATACAAAGTCACTCTGACACTTAGGATTTTTTCAGGTGAGCACCGACCTAAAATCTTGCAACAGCTCTAACTTTTGAACGGCTGGTCCGATTGACTCGCAACAAAAAATGTCATCGAGCAGTTTTTTCTCCTCTTTCAAACGAGTAGCTGTAAGAGAAAATCCGTCCACTAGAACCAAAGTTAGAAGATCGCTGTCGGGGGGAGGGGGTCGGTGAAATTTGATGAAAAATGTTTTGGTAAAGGTCCCAGGTCGAAATGACACACTTTGGAAAATTTTCAAAATTTTGTCCATACAAAGTCACTCTGACACAGGATTTTTTCAGGTGAGCACCGACCTAAAATCTTGCAACAGCTCTAACTTTTGAACGGCTGGTCCGATTGACTCGCAACAAAAAATGTCATCGAGCAGTTTTTTCTCCTCTTTCAAACGAGTAGCTGTAAGAGAAAATCCGTCCACTAGAACCAAAGTTAGAAGATCGCTGTCGGGGGGAGGGGGTCGGTGAAATTTGATAAAAAATGCTTTGGTAAAGGTCCCAGGTCGAAATGACACACTTTGGAAAATTTTCAAAATTTTGTCCATACAAAGTCACTCTGACACAGGATTTTTTCAGGTGAGCTACGACATTCCACCCTCCCAACCTGGCCGGCACACCACGCCAACCTGGAGAGCGCAGCACACACCACCTCGAGCTACGTCGGCCGGCCAGAGGGGGGGGGGACGTCAGACACGAAGCAACACGACGGCACACCACGACCGACTCGACTGACAGGAGGGGGGGGGACGTCAGACACGAAGCAACACGACGGCACACCACGACCGACTCGACTGACAGGAGGGGGGACGTCAGACTCGAAGCAACACGGCGGCACACCACGACCGACTCGACTGACAGGACGTCAGCGACGGCGGCCATCTTGAGCGGTCCAGTGGTAGAGTTTTACTTACTATTCTACTGCCTTCGTACTGCATAGCCCGGTGATCCGCAACTTTGTTTTGCCTTTTTGTCCTAATCTTGATAATTTCAAGATCGCCTATCCAGTTTCAAGAACTCCACTGCTCCTGACATCTTTGTCCAGTCCACAACTTTAAAAACATTCAATTGGACATCCAAAACTGTGTTTAAATTCCCTGGCTCTCAAAATCCAGATGTGACTAATAATAACAGCTGACATTTCCAATGTTCGCAAGCGGCTGTATAAAGAATCCGGACTCCCGGCCAAAATTTCATATAAACTGAGTCACCGAGTATTAGAACCATGAAATCTTGAAGAAACAAATGTTTCGCCTGCAGTAGTCTCACCTTTCATGAGGTCACCATTACAGCGGCGCAGCATTACGATTTGACAGAAGGATTCATTGGATTCTTGAAGATAATCAACAGAGCATTCACTGCATTAGTTTCATTATGTTTATTTTTATGGCTCCACATATTGCTTATCTCTTCAAAATATTCGAGTATTTCATTGAACTACACCATTTGGAAGGTATTCGCTTACACCTAAGTAAAAGATGTTTTGAATCCTTCTTCATTGGAGAAATATAGCATGAAATTCAGCCGCAAAATGTTTTCATTTACAGCGATATAGCTGTCTGTGTCAATTCATTTTCTTACTTTAAATAGTTCAATTTAGCGGAAATTGTTTTTAATATTATCTGTGAGCTGTTGTATCTGTAAACAAGCAAAAATCGTTTTGAGACTGATGCTGGGATTATATCAGCGATGATTTTTAAAATGTGAAAAAGTCACACATACCTACTCTTGAAAATGAGGGAATTTTCATGACGCGTCCATAGCAATCTGCGCATATTTAGGAGTCCATGGTAGATGGCTTACTTGCTTTATATGGTTAAAATTATGACAAAGTAACATGTCGAGACATTCTCCACCTAATGTCCATGCACCAACTCTATGACGATTATTCAAAAATGAATGAAGAATTCGTCAATAAATGATCAAATGAATAACCTGCAACGAGCACCAAGTATAAATGACACGTACTAATTTCTGTTTACTTACAGGCGCTTGATTTTTCTATAGGACGTCTGCCAGAAATGCGCATTCAAAGGTGCCCCAGTTTTCGGCTACCAGATATGTGATCGAAATTCAAGCGGTAGCCGGATCAGTGGCATATCTACAGAGCAGAATCTGTGTACAGATCTGATCAAAAGAAGAAAAACTTGTAGCGTATTACAACTAAATATTGCACTAAGTAGCAGAACGCTCAAAGCATGATGGTCAATGTAGGCCTGCACATATGTTAGATGAAAATATATTTTAGTCAGTGACTTGTCACATATATTTTTAAAACAGTTACACATCGAAATTGCACTAGCATTCATCTTTATTGTGCAAAAACGTATGCTATTGATATTCCTCTTTGGGAATCACAGAGAGAGTTTTAGATTGATAGTTCACGCAAAAAGGCAGATGATGGCCATTGGTCAAACATTTGTTGCACATTGTGGTGCAGGCTTTAGGAAGGATGCAATCTTATATTTCAATTGCTAAAATCGTTCTTAAATTCTTAAAATTCGTGGATAATTCCTTTCTATTATTCACGTGTAGGAATCTGACCTTTGAAAATAAGCTCATAATTTTGTCTCACTTATGTTACTGATATTGTCTTTACGGTATTCATGGATATTAGGAAAGTGTATGAACGTCAAAATTTCCATGGATATCCTTATCGGATGTCCTTTTCAGCGATTGGTAAATTTTAAGAGGTTTCAGACAGATTTTAAATCTAGTTAGGAGGGAACATGTAAGTAGGGGCTACTGGAAATAGATACCTTTTATTTTTGAATTTAGGAAGCCAATAACTAAACAAGCTTTTCACGAGCTCAATTTTCAGGATTCCTATTGCGACTATTGCTATAGTTTGCAAGCATTTCAAATTTTCTCAAAACACGGTCGGCGTTATTGCTATTATCTTATTCGCTTTATTGTCGTTGTGTATCAATTTCCGCGGTGCTCTCACCGAATGATCCTTGCATCAAAACAATAAAGCTGATTCCTATTATGTGAATTTCGATAACTTACTCTCATCGCAGTTTATTGCTGTTGATTCTGAGGAAGCTCATTGCTGCTGAAATTTTCTCACCAATTGTCATTGTTGAAGAACAAAAGCAATATGTATTTTAAAGAACTGGGAATCGATGTAATTCATATTAATGAAATATGCATTGCTTTTGATGTCTTTTACGAAACTGTTATGAGTCACTAGTTGATTCCAAATGCAACTTGAATCAATGAAACTAGATATTAGAAGAAAAAGCGTCAGAAATTGTCGAACATCGCTGAAATTGATGTTATAATCCGGTAGACAATGAATGCACATGTAAATGTTGGATAAATATCTGTCTTTTGAGAAGACTCATTTAAGTGTAACAAGATTTAATGCCAATTACTTCTTCGAGACTCGCCAATTCAAGACATGCCGATTACTTCTTATAGGATTATTTTTATTTGCATTCGACATCTTGTCATGTGACGTTATCTGATAAGTGCAATATATTCGTAATCATTCATTGTAAATCCCTCACTACACTGTACAATGCCATCATATCGTACATATTAATGACTTGTATTACTTTGTATAATCATTGTTGCAAACCTCATGTCTCTGCGTGTTCTCTGTCGAGCAATAAAAGTTCTGCTAAACGTTTTGCTACTTCTGCATTGAAAATAGCTTTGAATTTATTTTAGTTATTAAATAACTAATCGAGCCATTCAATCTTATAACGAGGAGGCGTGATTTGTTCATCAGAGAAAAATTCACGATACTATTTTGCAAAAGCAGCATGATAACGAGTTTATTGCCATACATCGAAATAAGTATGCACCTTTTATAAAGGTATATAAGTTACATACCTTTTCTAAGCATTAAACTATGAGCTACATAGCGTGTCATTAATTTTGATATTGAATGCAATTTAAATACTGCTATGGTCATGTGATGAAATGGACTCTCATGGAGCTAGACAACCCGTAGCTCATGGTCAATGTAATTGCCCGCAAGGCCATCAACGGTGGTCGCGAGTGATAATAGAAAATAACTCGCCGGATCTATGCGATGACATGTAAATCATGCTACATGTAATTATAAATCATCATTTTTTCAATTTAGAAGTCGTTTTTCATGCAAATGGCCCCATAGAGATACTGACAAGCTGAGTTTGAAATCCCACCTGCTTGTGTCTTGCCCTTTGTTAGATAAGTATTCTGAGTAAGGAATCTCTAATGACATCCAGACGTGCAATGGTGAAGCACTTTCCATCTTAATATTCGCATATCCAACCGCTAACTGAAAAATTTCAGATTACTCTCTATTGGTGGCTGATGGATTTTCGTCAATGTTTGAGTTTGACAATCTTGTGATGCTGACGAACAAGGATCCTAGACAATACTCTAAGATTGGAAAATTGTCCCGACATACTATGTATGCATGTATTCAGGTTCCTAGAACCATTGAAAAAATATTGAAGCTAAAAAATGTTGATTTCGAAGATGAGGGATGATCGCATGCATTTTCTGAAAAATTGTATCAAATTGACAGATATTTTCAGTATTAATTGCTGTTCAATAAAGCACTCCACACACACACAATTATCTATTCTACACAAATAGAATTCTTTTGTTGACAAGCTATACTCTTCAAAGACCATCGTACATAGGCCTGCACATAATGTGTAATAATAGGCTGTATAATAATGCATAATAAATGTATAATAATAATAGGACACCCCACATCGATCTTGTATGCTATACATCAAGCTGAATCAGTTTTTGTCTATTCATTTTGCCTACATGTATATCAAAATGAATATAAATCATAAATATTTCTCTCAGATGACCAATTTATTGCCTGTGTCTGTATGTCTGCCTGTTATGATTATGTGTAAACCTTTTAAAAAAATTGCATATATGATATATAATGACTTTCTTATTTTCATGCGCTGGTTCACCCACAGAATTAGATTCATCTGCGTGCGCTTCGCACCGAAGCAGATAAACAAAATATTTAATTCTGTGGGTTGACCTTGATAAAGTGTCACACGAAAATTTGGTGAATTAAAATATTTTACAATTGGCTTTGTCTTCTTACATAAGACCATGTATACATCTTATGTCGTTAAATGTCTGTCACAATTCCTTTTGAACCTCAAATGTAGGTATAGAATCAGATGATTCGAAAAATTCTCCTGACAATCTTAGAGCTTCTCCAAATACCAGCTGCGCTGAAGATGTGTCAAGATCGGGCTTATATGATGCTCTCATTCCTAGTAATACCAAATGATTTTATTGATTCTCTTCGTGCAGCTATCATTGATAAATTTCATCGAGATGAAGACTTTCTCTTTTTCAATGGTTTCCGAATGCCTTTTCACCTTTTTAGTGTTGAGGTTCACATTTCGGAAACCATTTTTATCAAGCTTCTTCTTGACTCTTTCCATAGCTGCCTCTTCGTTTCTCTTGCTCGAGCATCTATTTTTCACATTGTCGATGTAATTGTTTACAAAATTAGTTTTTACGTGACGAGGAAGCTAGCTGTCTCTTCTCAAAGTGATGTCAGAGTGACAAGGTTTGGAATACCATCCGTAGTCAATATTATTTTCAGTTATCCTTATCTGCAGGTCAAGGAAACTCAGGTAAGCACCCCGCTCCGGTATCTCGATAGTAAATTTAATACTCTCATTGGTGGCATTTGCCGATAAAATTAGGAAGCCAGCCTGCCTCTAGTCTCAAACAATGTCTCAGTCGCAAGGAAAAGAGTAAACATGACAATTGCGAAGTCTGTGATTGTTTGGGGTGTAGTTTTGCCTGCTCTGATAAACATCTAGTATATCGATTCATACATTGTTCCTTCTTCTCGAGAACGAAGTTAGCATAAAGTAAAAAATTCTTCAGTGGTATAGTTCTCTTCGAAATTTCTAGTATATCTAGTATATCGGTTTACTTGCAAGTTGTGTCATGGCAGCTACATAGGTCAGACGTCAAGAACTTTCAATTTCCGATATAATGAACACAAGCGCAGCCTATCAAATAACAGCATGGATAGCGCATTGGCAGAGCACGCAAGACAATACCATCATGGACATCTGGCGATCACAGACTTCCAGCTAGAGATTATTGACAGGTGCAGATCACCGATAGAGACGAGACTGTCAGAAGCCAATCATATTGAAGAACAAAGACCAGCACTCAACCGAAGACATGAAATGACCAGACGTTGAACGTGCCCTCACTCCTGCCAAACCTTGATAATGCGAGCCGGCTCGCGAAAACTCGGAATTGTACATAACTTTTAGCAAATAGACTGTACATATTTTTAGCAGCTTATCTTTTTTCGGGGAGACGACACAAGCGGAAGTGAGATTCACTATGAAAATAAATGAAGGTAACTCAACGCGAATTTGACGTGCAAGTTGTTGATTCGTTAGTTGCCATATTTAAATCACTTCGGGCTCTCCAATTATGTAGAACATGCAGCTTTGGTAGTCAAGAATTTTGTATTTGCCATTTGACTTTCAGATGCACAGTTGAATGCACATAAGTCTATGATCAACTAACTATGTTCATCAATAAATTATACAGATTAATCATCAATCACTATAGAGACGATCATTTAGGATGATGATCACCGATTCGAGTGTCATTCAAGGCAGGGCTGTGGAGCCGGAGCCTTAAGGAGCCTTAAGGAGCCGATGGTTTTGGTCGGAGCCGGAGCCGATTTATCACAAAGGCTCCGGCTCCGATAGTTTGAGCTTTGATATAAATCTAGAATTTTGAAAGTTATTAATTGGCATCATAAAAAAATTAAATCATTTGAAATCTAAAGATATGTCTTTTAAGTATACCAATGATTTGTCCTCCACGATATCTTTCTTTGCAGTTGCCGCCTTCTTTTGTATTATATTTATTATATATTTACACACATGTGTAATATTTTTTTATTGCATATGTTTCGTAAAGGGGGGTTTACACGATCAGATAAATCCGCCGATTTATCCGCGGATAAATCGGCAGATTTATCCTCCGATTCTAAGCGCGTTCACACGGACCGAGAAATAAGCAGATTTCTCAGCAGACTTCGATAATTTAAAGCTATTTTTAGATACAATTATTGATTTGTATATAGATAGTGAGAATGCAGAGCGCAGACGAATAGAATAGTCGTGAACACGCGAATGTCATTTCCTTCGTTTGTCAGAAAGGTATAGTTACTTCCTTCGATGGCTCCAGTATATTCTAAGAAGCTCTATGCTTCAGTTGTTGCCATATTGGCCTCAAAGAAGAAAAATAAAAGAAAGAAGATATGGTCAAGAAAATGGTTGTTGGAAAGATCAAAAATTTCACAAACAACATTTATTCGAGAATTAAAGAACGAGGCTACAGACAAAGATTTCATTAATTATCTCAGGATGGACGAAAATTCCTTCGAAATACTACTGAAAAAGGTTTCTTCGAAAATTGCTAGAAATGACACTCTCATGCGGCCATGTATTTCACCTGAACAACGATTATGTGCAACTCTTCGTTTCCTGGCGACTGGGAGATCATATACTGACATGCAGTACTGCACCCGGATTTCTAAAAGTTCTTTATCCAATCTGATTCCGGAGACATGCCAAGCTATTTATGATGTTTTAAGAGAAGAATATCTGAAGGTAAGTCACAGTTCAAATATATCTAAAATTATTCGAAAAGTTAATGTTATTCAATTTTGATTTAAATACCTTAGCTTAGTATGTTTACGTGCGCTTACAAACCAAAATGAATGTGCAGATTGATATTATTCTCGTGTTTTCAAGCGAAAGATCAGAGATTTCACTTGTTTATGCAAAACTCAGATTATTTAGGTATATCTTGTAAGTCTTGGTCGCTTTTGTGAGGTATCAGAGTTTGTGTATTATAATGAACAAACCGTCTGGCTGATGAAATCGGACATTGTAAGCTACACATGTACACAGTTGTTTGTTAAATAATTGTGTACGTGTGTATACACTGATATGTGATCTTAACTATGTTATCTTTATACAGTTATATATCCACTGTAATTTTTTAGACGCAAAACGTCAATGATAAGGCCTTTAAATTGCACAGACTATTAAGCTACGTTTTTCCATGTTTGGTTTTTATTTCAAAGATTCATTATTTACGATATCAAAAGCTAATGCATCCAAATTTCAAATATTCAAAGTGACATGGTTAATATATATTCATTTATTAATTTCATGCTGTGATTAATCATACATGGTGTGCACAGTAAGCTACAGAATTCATCAAACAGTTTGTTCACTATAGTGAACAGTAGACGGTTTAAGGTTAAATGCTCTATCAACAAACAAAATTTAAGCCACAGGCAACATTTTGTCCACGATATATACTAAATTCAATCTTATTCAATTTCAGACACCGAAGACAAGGAAGGAATGGATAAGAATTTCTGATGAATTCTCAGATAAATGGAATTTTCCACATTGTATCGGGGCGCTTGATGGCAAACACGTTTTAATTGTACCTCCCACCGATTCCGGTTCATATTATTTCAATTACAAAAGTGATCATAGCATAGTACTAATGGCTGCTGTAAGTGCTCAGTATGAATTTCTTTACGTGGACATTGGTACAAATGGTAGAGTATCAGATGGCGGGGTCTTTTCTAAGACTTCTTTCAACAGGGCTCTGCTGACAAATGAACTAGATATTCCTCCACGACATCCACTAATTCCTAAGACCGAACCGCTTCCGTATGTGTTCGTTGCGGACGACGCGTTCCCGCTGACTGAAAATATAATGAAGCCGTATAAATTCCGAGATCTCTTGAAGACTAAGCGGATTTTCAACTATCGACTATCCCGTTCGAGACGTGTTGTTGAAAACGCTTTTGGAATTTGGTCGTCTCGCTTTCAAGTTTTCAAATCACCCATTTGCTTGACTCCTGAGAAAGTTGAAATCCTTGTCCTAGCTACATGTGCTTTGCACAACTTTTTACGTCGAAATTCTCATAATTACATTTCCTGGGCCCGGTTGCAAGAAAACCCTCCTAACTATCTCTTCCTATCTATGATATCGTTCCTAGTTAGGAATCTTACCCAAATCGAGTTGCAACAAAAGCTTCCTAACCTAGAAACGTCCTAAATCATTTTCTTCCTAACTAAACCCAGTTGCAACAAAACTTTCCTATCTCACTGGAGATAGAATGAGTTGCAGCAAAATCATCATATACTGCCATCCTAACTAAATCCAGTTGCAACAAAATCTTCCTATATTCCATCCTAACTAACTAACCTCAATTACATCAAACATTTCCTATCTCACTACATCAGCTACAATATAGTATTTTGTAGATAACAATTATTGAATGAGTAAATAAATTCAATTTATAAACACTTTTGGCTAACAAAATAGTCAGAAGAATCTCATAATGTACTCGCTTCTTGCATTTCTTCCATTCATGTCGATTTCGTCTTGATTATCGTCAGTGTCATCGGCGTCAATGTCTTCACTGCTTTCTATAACAGGTTCGGGTTCATTCGATAAAATAGCAAAATTATGCAGAATAATACAAGCTAAGATCACTTTGCAGTTCTTATTCACGTTAAACCGAAGTCCCGATTTTAAACAATACCATCTTTGTTTGAGGATACCAATAGTTCTTTCTACCGATGACCTTGCAGATCTATGTGATTTGTTGAATTTCTTTTCTTTCGTAGTCAACCGACCTGTAGCTCTGTTATTAACTGGAGTCATAAGCCATGGCTTCAATGGATATCCTTGATCGCCCAGCAGCCGTTTCTTACCGAAGACCTTTCTATTGAATTGTTCACATATCGATGACTCTTCAAGAATTCGACTGTCATGAGTACTTCCTGGATATTTCACAACACAATTCGCAATCAGAAGTTCCCCTGTCGACACAATCTGAACGTTAATAGAATGAGTGCCTTTGCGACTTACATAGACATCTTCAAATGTAGTGGGAGCTAAGATCTTTATGTGGGTTCCGTCAATACATCCACACACTTCCGGGAATTTGTTTATCTCAAACCAAGATAAATTATCAGCTCGTTGTAGAAATGCAGTTGTCACGTATTCGTGTTGCAAACAGATAACAGCGTCAATTATTTCAGCAAAGATTCTTGAAGCCGTGCTTTTGTTTACTCCAAATGTATCTCCTACAACTTCAAGGAAACTACCGCTCGCGAATACACGAAGGGTCAGTAAAATACGTAGACGTAGCGGAAGAACATGTCCTCTCCTTGTATGCTCACTTAGGTATGGACCCAACTTCTCTTCCAATTTCGCGAGTGACTTTTTTCCAAATCTAAACCGTGCTCGCAATTCTTCATCAGAATATTCTTCGAATGCTGGCCTGGTCCGAAATACACGTGGTCTTGAGGATGCTTGTACTCTTCTTAATACTTGAGTTTGTGATAATTGAAAAAATGAATCACTTGCCATTTTCCGTCGCGACCGGCGATGTAAGATTGCTTAGAAGGAAAGCTATTACTCATTAGTCATTTAAGTCAAGGTTATTGTTCGAAAACATTGTTCATCCATCGCTCATTGGCTTCGAAACTCGTTCGTTTATTGGCTTCGAAAATATTTGACGCAAGTGATAAGCCATGGATAAGCTATCCAAGAGACGGATAAATTTCCCATCGTCGAATAAGATGCGTTTGACCCTGATATCTGTTGTTGAGTATGACGTGTGAATGTTCAAACACACATACATCTCTTGTCCGTGCATCTTGTGCGAATTTCTTTAAGCAGAAGATAAAATGAGTGAAAGCACTGAAAAGGTATTGCCAGATGTTCCGAAGAAGAAAAGGAAAGAAAACTGGGATTCTAAAGAAATTTCGAGATTACTAGATCATGTGGAGGATAAATATGACCAGCTCATCGGCAAATTTTCGTCAACCATCACAAATGAGAAGAAGAAAAGTTTATGGAGCAAGATAGCTGAAGAATTTCCTGGAAGAACTGCTGATGATTGTAAGAAGAAATTTTTGAAGCTGAAATCTGAAAAAATTTCTGAGTACAATCAGCACATGAAATCTGTGAAGGGAACTGGCGGCGGACCAGCTCCAGATCCGTTATCTCACACAGCCGAAAGAATTATTGCTATTCTCGGAGTAGATAATCCGAAGATTCAAGGAATAGAAGGCGGCTTCGATACAGCCAGTGAACTCGAAACTGACCGATTCGAAAATTCTGCTGCAAGTCTCGACGATGAGACAGAAAACTCTACGAGTACACCAAGTACGAGTGAAAAGCCTCCTCGAAAGCGCCCGCTCACTAGTTTGGAAAATAGGCCTTCGAAGGTAGACGATGATTTGAAACGGAACTTACAGGAACAACATGAGCTAATCACTAAGAAGATCAAACGAGAAATGGAAATTTTTGACTTACAAGAAACTGCTTTGAAGCTGCAAATTGAAAATGAGGAAAAGAGAAAACTGTTACTCGATCATCAGTTGACAAATATGGACGACAATTATGCATTCCTACAATAAATGAACACTTATTGGACAATCACTGGAAAATAGAATTCTGTATGTAAGCTTACAATTTGTTTTCATATTTTTCCTTATTTAGGTAGGGAGATAAACTGAAAGGGAGGGAAGTTTTGATATTATTTAGTTTTTATCAGTCAACATAATTTTCCCATAAGTTATAAATTTTGCGAATATGTACTCTGTAGTAAGTTAAAAATACCGCAATTACATGTATACGAAGACAATAAGGCATTCTGATACAAATCGTGATAAGAAATTTAAAGGTCACGGAAGTAGTCGCGGTTATTACAACACCAAATCAAAGTTAGAGTTAGTAAAGGTCGGTTCTAACTTTAGGAAGAAAACTAGGAAGCTTTTGTTTCTTGCAACTGAGGTTAGGAACATTGTGAGAAATAAATTTCTTTCCTAACTCTGTAGTCAAGACTTTAGGAATGAAATACCCTTCCTAGCGGTACGCTTGAAATTTAGAAACATTATCTTCGTCCTAATCCGCTAGCAACAACTATAGAAACAATTTGAAAACCAATCTTTATCATGATAATAGATTTCACAGTTCAGAAATGAGTTAGATAGAATTTCGGAATCTCGTGCTGAACGGAATACGTCTTTAGTTAGGATGGTTTTGTTGCAACTGAATTCTTCCTATCTCGCGAGTTAGGAAGAATTTTTCTTCCCAAGTGCTTCTTGCAACCGGGCCCTGGTCTGCCCTTGACCTCGAAAATGTCGAAACGTCTGAAGTTTCACGCGGTACTTGGCATTCGGCACAAAGAGATGGACTTGCTAAGTGGAAGCCATCTAAAAGCCATAATCCATGTAACGATGCCAAACACGTGCGAGAGAAATATTGTGCATACTTCAATGGACCAGGTCAAGTTTCTTGGCAGGAAAAAGCCATTCAAAAGAACATTTCAAGTGTAGATGCCTAAACTGTGTTTCCTGTTTCACTGCTTCTCTTAATTGTTTTATTCATTTGCATATATACCGTGATCATGAAGCCGTTGTGTAAAATGACTTAATCCACCAAGAATACACGTATGTGTGTTCTTATAAAACATGTATTTTTCTTTTTAAAAGCTTTCTTTTGACTTAGCATTGAATCATAAATCAAAATATATGACTTAATATAAAGACTTAGGCCTATAGGCATGCCTTATGTTAATGTTACAATTCTTGTTGCGTTATAATAGAAAAATCGACCTTGGACTATAGTTATCCAACTTAGTCTTAATAATTATATGAGATTTGGTAATTACTTGATTTCTCTTTAAGTGCATAAGTTAAGTACATGTATACTTAAATTTTACATTTGATAACGCGATTCAATTATTTGAAGAAAATCTCTTTTGTCAAAACACAAAGAATTTCAATATCATATCAAATGCTATATTCTAAAATTTAAGCGACTGGTCAACAGTTTACTACTTTTGACCAGTTGCTTCAGAAAAATCTTTGATTATCATGTCAACATATGAATCTTTTTTGCCGATACAACTTGATAACTCTAACGAACCAAGTCTCGCTTGGAAAAGCACGTCACTGATAAGTTTTTCTGCAATTAAACGCTGCTTAGCATCCTGAACTTGTCTGAGCTGATGAGCCACATTATTCGCAAAAGCAGTTGCGCTATCGTCAGGTGCTCGCAGGTGCTCTTCTGCCAGTCGGAGAAGATTGTCAGGATTCGGTCTCCTTGCTTTGCGTTTGCGAATACAATTGGGTGTCGAAGTTGTAGTATTACTAGAACTTTCTTCCAGCATTTCTACTTGTTGATGTTCTTCATCTGCCGTACATTGAGTGTCAGTAACATTCATACTGTCCTCATTATTGTCATTCGGTTCATCAATTGAATTCTGTAAAAATGAAACCAGTATAAAACATTAGATGCACCTACCGATGTTATGAAAATTTGATGAATTAAAAATTTAAGACCCGGGTCTTATTATCGAATAAATACGGTAATTGTTTTAAAGCTTTAAAAGTAGATCAAAACTTACCTGACGAGTTTCACAAGCTGAATTAGGTGTTTCTAATAAATTAGAGCTACTTCCTCTTGCCTCCTCCATCTCACCGATGAATAAAAGGTTTTGGTAGTACCATAGAGAAGGTTCATATACTTCTTCGGCTCCAATACCTGACTTGGTGGATGCCTTCACCTTGCCATGTTCGCGCCTGATGGTAGATCGTAGGTTGTCAATTTTCTTTTTTAGGACTTCCACCGTTTTAACACTGCTCATCACTTTAAGCCCAGATGTTGGGTCTTCAAATTCTTGGACGGCCTTTAATAGAGATTCCAAAGCATCTGTCCTCTTTATTCGGTTGTGATAATCTTTGGATTTAATCTTCCATAGGCATGGCCTTTTCTTATATTCTTCGATCAGAAATTCAATGGCATCCTGCCCCCAATTCACGATCTTGTCAGCCATTCTTCCTCTTCGCAATCAATGCAATTGTATTCGATGTCGTAGAAGCACGGTCGGTTGTCATGGCATTTGTCGCAAGTTTCGGAAATCCATGGTGCAAGCCTCTGAACAACTAAAGGTGACGTCTGCATCACCAGTGGGCCAATCACGAGAGAGAACGAAAGCAAATCGGAAGCAAATCTGATGAAAATATTCAACATGTTGGATCGTAGCAGACTTCTCAGCCGATTTGCCATCCGAGGAGCCAGCAGATTTATCTGCCGTGTGAACGCCCTTCCTGTTTCTGCGCCGATTTATCCGCGGATAAATCGGCGGATTTATCTGATCGTGTAAACCCCCCTTAAGACTAATTTCCATATTGACAACGTATTCTCCAAAATCCATTAATTTGAAGACTTGTTATATGCATGCTAACTAGATGATTGTAGATTCCTAGAGACAAGTCACCAGTCATTTATGTACACATTTCCAGTTCAGTCAGCAAAGATAATATAGCTACATTTCTTGCGCAATGTCTTAAATCTAATACGGTTACTATGTAGGCTGTCATCTATCGGTATGGCTACTGGCAGAAGCTACTGGCATCTGTGACAATGCCAATTTCCTTAGATTGTATTGTAGGTTCTTGTGCAGTCCCCCCACCTACATTTTTCAAAACAATCGATTATTCAATTTGATCAATTTTGATTGGAGGGATAACTCTTCACACTCACACGAATGACCTGACTACAAGTCCTCACATGGCTATAGCAATAAGCGACCCAGCCACTTCTAGTAGCGCCCTATTATTTTAAAGGTATCTCATTCACAATGAATTTCCTTTGACTTCAAAATTCAAAGGGTATATTTCAATGCGAAAAACCCGAAGGCAAATTACAATGTTGACTTGCTGACGAAGTTTGCGACCATGACATCGCAATTACCCACGTAGATTTTTACAACAGCACGGAATGCTTCAGTCAAACCGGTGATGCTGAAACGGACATCCAATGGTGCTGCATCTTTTGACCAGAGAAAAAATGGGGGGAGGACTGCACAAGAGCCGTATCGTGTAATAATATTTCCCCAAATGTCATAGACCTGTGGATTTCAAGAATTTTCATTATTATTTTTTCCGTCTGTCAACACTATGCTGATATCATGCTGACTTATATGTAAACAATAAAAAAAGACTGAGACGCTCTCAATAAAGGCGCCTTTTGACCTCCCTTTTCTATTGTCTGTGACATTAAACCGCACGCGCATTCGAAAGCTAGCAAAGTAAATGGGATTTCTGCTCGGTGCTCGCAGTCAAATTTTTATTATGCATAGCACCCTGCAACATATTGTGTGATACTCCGAGTTCAGTTTCATCAGCCTAACCATCATCAGAGGAATAGTGGTAATGTGTTATACATAAATTGAATATAATAATATACATGGATCATTGATGAATTATTTAGTGCAACTTTACGCCATAATGAAAAATACGAAATTAATATAATGTAAGTTAGGCCTTAACTTATTAAGTATGCTGCATAGAATTACAAAGCTTGTCCTAAATTAGATATTTTTAATTTTTTTAAGTATAATTTTCAATTGTACATTTCTAGCCTACACTGCAATGAGGCTATCTAAATTACAATTTCTACAGATGATGAGTCGTAGGCTACCCACCGATCATATTATTCATTGACCAACAGACTATTGAATAAAGGCAATAACAAATAACAATAACAACCTAAGCTAGCCTATATACACTTTAATATTCAATAAAGCAATTGATATCTTTATTGATACGGTATATTTGGCTATATAGCCGATACCCTTTCCATGTTCGAGTAGATACAGGCCCTATAAGCTATTTAGAGGCATACGCTATCCAGTTTCATATTCAAGCTTTGTTAAAAAGCTTATACTACTATTCGGCCCCTGTGACGGCTAATTAGGTATATCATCATCACTCATGTGGTCTTATTTAATGTAGCCTCGTAGTAGACTGGTTGCAGGCTAGGCCAATTTATATTTAGCCAGTGCGGGAGATCTTTATCTAATTTAACCAATCCTGGCTATAACTTTATTTTATCTTTAAGAGATAGTCAATTCATGCAAAGATATATGACAAGTATGTTATTTGTCATTATATTAGGCTATTATCATTTTTATTATTAACTTAAGTCGTTGCTTGTTAATGAAAACTAATTTAATGAATGTAGCAAGCCTCTAAAGGCCACACCGTTATCCAAAAAACCCGTTCAACGGATCCAGGATAAGCAGCATAGATAGAACCTGAATTTGAAGTCGGAGCCGAGCCGGAGCCTTTCACATCAGTGTCGTGGAGCCGGAGCCGATGAGATAACGCATCGGCTCCACAGCCCTGATTCAAGGTGCCTTTCTAGGTTTTCCGACATTAATGTAGAAATATGCAGATCAAATGTAGAATATGCAAATTAGATATCACCCTTTGCAAATGAAATATTATTTTCAGATCAAATGTAGACATATGCAGTATGAAATGTGGAAGCATAGAAATGCATGTGATCAAATTTAGAAATATGCAGATCAAATAGGCTCATCAATAAATTGTACAGATTGATAATCAATCACTATAGAGACGATCATTTAGGATGATGATCACAGATTCCAGTGTCATTCAAGGTACCTTTCATAATTATTCACCCCTCATAACATCTAATATTGCATCTCTAATGTACTTGTAGCTCATGCATCGTGCTAACCAAGTCGAGAATTGAAAAGATAAAACAAATTGATGAATTTGATGCAAACAATGTTTAAGCTAAAACATGTATTAACTCCTCTGTTGCCATTTGTGGGCAATGGACCATGACATTTGGGGTTGTGGAAGTAGGATTTTTTTGTTTTATTTTTGATGATGCTCCAGCTCATTCTAGAGTAGCATTGAGTCTCCTTTAAGATCTCCTCAAAAAACTACGAGAGGGTCGCTTCAATTTTGAGCAACTAGTCTACAGCGCTTTCTCTCATTGCCTTCGTTGCTTCGTCACTTTCAAGACGATTTCGGCTCCATTACGGATCATCACATTAGTCAAAACCATCAAAGTCCAATCCGGCGATCACACGGCCAAAAGAGTCACACCTGTCATAAGAAAACTGCATAATCAAAAATGGAAATGTGAGATTGAAGGGATTTGCGCAATCATAGCTCAGACTTTATCTGTTCAAATGTGAGCTCGTTATATCTTCGATAATCTCCACTGCCGTCCACTGAATGACATCGAAGACTTGATTTCCCGCGGCTTGGACTCCTACTTCCACAACCCCAAATGTCATGGTCCATTGCCCACAAATGGCAACAGAGGAGTTAATACATGTTTTAGCTTAAACATTGTTTGCATCAAATTCATCAACTTGTTTTATCTTTTCAATTCTCGACTTGGTTAGCACGATGCATGAGCTACATGTACATTAGAGATGCAATATTAGATGTTATGAGGGGTGAATAATTATGAAAGGTACCTTGAATGACACTGGAATCTGTGATCATCATCCTAAATGATCGTCTCTATAGTGATTGATTATCAATCTGTACAATTTATTGATGAGCCTATTTGATCTGCATATTTCTAAATTTGATCACATGCATTTCTATGCTTCCACATTTCATACTGCATATGTCTACATTTGATCTGAAAATAATATTTCATTTGCAAAGGGTGATATCTAATTTGCATATTCTACATTTGATCTGCATATTTCTACATTAATGTTGGAAAACCTACATAGCAATAATTGCGTGCCAATAATACCGGTCATTACAACCGCTCATCGTGTCGTCATCGACAAACGTAGAAATGTAGGAGAAAAAAGATATTGTGGGAAGATCTGTATTCATCCACTATTAATCATTATTTTTTCGAATTCATTATTTCAAATTCCTTTAGGATGCATTACACTATCCCGGAACTTTTCCATTCTGTCGCTGTCGGTGTTCACTATTTTTTATACTGTTAACCATAGACATTACCTACAAGAAAATCAGCAATGTGATGTTTGAACTTTTTCATGGGAGATGAGAAAAGTGACTTTTAATCTTTTTGACTGTAAGACAAATTGTTGATAGATTTTTCAGGACATGTTTCATATGGACTATGTGGGTGAAGCACACTAATGGTCCAGTTTGCCGCATTCAGTTGATCTTCAAAGTTGGAATTTCTGCTGCTATAAAGCAAAGCTGTGTGATTTCACCTTACTTTTGCTGATCACAAGCTGAATGAAGAGGCCTACCTAATTATTTGGGATACTTATTTTTTCGAATTTAGACGAATCATTGACAAGAGCATATATTTTTGTAGTATACTGTTCACTATCCAGTACCACCACACCGTTGCCTTTATCATACTTACAGATTTTAATACTTTTATTTTTACTTAATCTACTGAGACTGTTGTGCGTCTTTTTATTTTCATAACTACCACATGATGCTGCTGCATCCTTTTCGAATTATTTAGTTATCATTACAAATTCTTGCTTTATTTATTTTTTTTTTTATTTCCATGAACAATATTATAGTCGCGTTACATCATAAAAAGATTTCAAGGCCACTGTACATACATCAAGAGTAAGAGGCAAAAATTACAAAAATAGAAGGATACAGTTAGCATTCTACAAAAGTAGTATACAAGTAATTGTGTAAAGCAGGTTTGAAAGAACGTAAGGAAGAGATGGATGTGAGTGAGGAAGGAAGAGAGTTTCAGATTCTAGAGGATGAAGAAGAGAACGACCTTCCACCAAGAGTAGGACGGCTTTATGTCTTCCGACTAGTTATTACATGTACTAAGTGACTTTTCAATTTCATACCGTAATTTATATGTATCTATCTTTCCTATGTCCTTAAATTCATTATCGCTTCAGGAGCTTCCCATCTTTTTTCTACCCAGAGTTTTGTAAGTTTTTTATTATGTGTGTCTACAACTTGTTTTAAGGAACTGACAACAATTTTATACATACATACTTTTAAGACGGTGTACTTTACCAAGAAAGTTTAGCGCGCAAGCTATTTTGCTCAAGCTCAAGTTTAATAATGTTCCGTTTGCGTTCCATTCCAAAAGTAAACCAGAAACACCTGATGTACTCAAATTTTCCAAAATAGCGTTGTGATGAACACTGTCGAACACATTTGAAAAATCAAGGAATGCAACATCGACGCAAAACTTTTCATGAAAACATTTCGTTAGAAAGTCATAGAATATAAGACTAGCAGCATCTGCCGATCTGTTTGGAAGGAAACCGTGTTGAGTATGTAATAACAGGTCAATGCGGGCTCAACAATTCAGCAATTCGCGAAGAGCCCTTTGCATGATGCGAGAAAAACAAGTGGCGATTGTAATATGACTATTATAAGGCCTATAAAAAATAGGGCCATTTAAAAAATAGTTGGAAATATATTCCTTGCTGCATGATTTGAAAATGTGTATAAGCTTTATAGGCTGACAAGATTAATGAGTACACCTGCGAGAGTCAATAATGTCAAAATTTGAAAGTAATTTTATCGAGATAAACTCGCAACATTCGATGAAGTATAGCTGCATCAACTATTACTTCAAGAGGTTTAGTCTATGCATAAAGACAAAATGCGGTGAAAATGCATCGTTAGGTCAAAAAGTCAAAATACAGTCAAATATCTTTTTTGTAGATAGAGAGATGTATATTTTGCAGCAACTAAAACCTGTTTTCCTATTTCTTAAAAGATGGATGATGGATCACGATAGTCAACTATGCCGTGCGATTTTTGATCAAAAAATGCATACATTTTGATGGTCCCACTGGTCAGTCTCACCGATTTATGTGTGTCCGCCATGGTTGTTGAATCGCTGAAAGATACAAATCACAGTATCCTAGTATAAAAGTAGGATTAGTAGTTTTGATTTTTTTACAATCTCTAGATAGTTAAATGACTTTAAACAAATTTTAAGGATTTCCGTTTTTGTTCTAATTTTATTTTCACATCCAATTTATTACCTAAAGATATCTAGTTGCAGGTATTGACACGATTATTGGTGTATACTCAAACAAGCTTAACAGCATAAATCTTGGCTGATTCAAACTTATTTTTATAAATGAGTGTGATGAGTTGTCTAGAAAATTAGTGTGAAAATATTAGTGAAAAAACTCAAAATAATTCTAGAGAGTTTCTTGATCTAACTTGCTTCCAAAGCGAATTTCAATTTGGTATTCTATCAGAAATTGTTAATAAAAGAGAAAACGATCAGTTCGTTTCATCAGAATGCTATCAATTGATTTTATCAGCTCATTGGTATTGAATCGTCTTATACTCACTCGTTTTATGAAAGTGTGCTGATTTATCAGTTGAATCCATCAGTTGTCAGTGCTTTGTGAAGCAGACCCCAGCTATTGATGCCAAACGTGTAGATTTGACAAATAAAATGCTCGCGCGATTCTTATTATTCATTTTTGATATGCTTAAGATTGACTTCTCGCATTGCAGTGTCTGATACCTGGCAATTAAGTAGGCGTCTGCTGTATGTGCAGTGCGTCAACCGGATAAAAATGTGCATTTTCATGACAATATACATTTACATATGTAATTAAATTCACTTGAAGCTTCATATTTCAAATTGGCACAGTTATAAAAAAATTGTCTACCATTCAGACTCATGCTGAAGCCGTCTACAATTAACTGCGATTGGGGTCCTATAAATCTGTTTTTGTTCATCAAATCTAAACATGAGTCTTTGTAGAGCTAAACACAGCGTTCACAGCTTCCAAGAAATTTCGAGTTTAATTTGTTCTAGAATGTGTACATCTTTCTAATCAACAGTCTATCCATTTTGATTATTTATGAATCGACATCATGAATCGACTATTGTTTCCTTTCAATTTAGTAGAATCACAATTCATTTTTATGTCAACTAGATAAAATGTGATGCCTTCTCTCGGAGGTTATGTTCAATAGTTACTGAGAGGAAATTTATTTAATTGAACGCTAGTAATTTCAAATTGAATTCAATAAAAATTGAATGCAACCTCCGAGGGAAGACATTAAATTTCATCTTGGCTAATATCCAATGAATTGTCATTCTGTCTTTCGCTTGTACTGAATTCACTTTGAATTGATAGTATTGCAAAGTAAAATCAATGCAATCCTTAACTTTTTTTATTTTAAATGCTCGTCAAGTCCTGATACTTTCATAACCTCTTTACAAACCATGAGCTAGCCTCCCATGACGTTCAGTCCAAGCTTCCCTCCAGTGTCGATTGACTTGATGATTTGTCCAACGATAAAGCCTGCTTTGAAAAAGCTTTTGTAAATGTGAAAACAAGAACAAAAAATGAGGCATGCTGATTATCTTAAGCATTCTGCATGATAACTGGCACCGAATGTTACAAGTGTCATGGGTCTATACAGAAACAATAGATCTTTGTCGCACCAATGATATGCGATTACATGATGACAAAGATGCATATCTCGGCGGATGCTACTTATTCATGATTAAAAATTCATATTTGATGTGGACAATAAAAACAAGAATTCCACAAACCTGCTAGAAGAAATCAATCTTAAAGAACCAAACATGCTTGACTTCTAACTGAATCATAATTGGCACGATATTAGTACAATCTTAAATACTCATGCGCTTCCGTAATCTCTCGTGGTGTAATAAATGTAAATAAGAGACCAGTTTCAATGAAAATGGACAGATCCCTTTGAGGTTAAGGGTCATTCCATGAAATCGTGACATAGATGTGCAAAAATAAAAGAGACTTAACTTAAACACTAAAGGTGAATTTGAGAAGTATATAACCAAAAGTTTATGTTTTCACATCGATTTCAAAATTTTGGCTAATTCTACTAGAATTACACACAATTAGAAATGCGTACTTTTTTCTTTAATTTTTTGATTTTTTTCCACCGAGTTAAGTTGTCAAACTGATAATGAAAAAGCATTGGCAAATGAGCTTCAACTCCATTTTTAGTAATAGTTGATCGTACTATTACATTCTGTAAAATAGAATAATGAAATTTTGAAATAGTGTCACTTCTATAGGCTGTTAAAGTCCACATAGATAGTTTTGTCCCGTTCGTCACGAAATGATCTATTGTTTTTATTATTCAATAAGTATGAAACATGTCAATTGGCGGTTGCCCTCTATTTGTCAACTAACGTCCTGACTAGACACCACATTAATTTCAGACAAGTATGATGTAATGGGTGTAGCTGAGGTGCATGACGAACGGGACATCGCCATTTCAACTATCTCTACCGGATAGTTGAAAATTGCCCCATTCGTCACACACATCTGTTAAATTAATTTTCACGACTGTCAGGACTAAGGGCCGTATGCACAGCCTAGAAACTACCCTAGTTATAACTAGATGAGTTTTATTTTTAGAAATTTAGTATGCACATCCTAATTATAACTAGCAGCGAGCTAGTTGTAACTTGCTCTGATTTCTGGACAATTGATATGCAGTAGATAGAGCGCCGATAAATCGATATTTAGTTGTTACTAGGATTACCATGCACAGGGTAGTTACAACTAAGTGGAATTCCCTGATTTTGCCTAGTTGCATGTCAAGCTTGCTAGGCATTGATAAAATTAATGAATATATATTAAAATACGTACTTGAATATTCTATTTTTTAATTTAAAACTTGTAGATTAACACCACTTAACACATATAGGAGTAGCCTATGTAATTATCAAAGGTTTTTAATATTCTTATCTATAAAAAATTCATATCCAAGCGAAGATCTAAATCAAGAACAGTAAATGTATCCAAAAAATTATGTATATATACAAATCAAATTACAGGTAACGTTGAGACCATAAAATGTCAGCAATTCTTCTTCTGGCAACCTTTCCCCTTTCGTGCAGAGCCCGATTTCGCACAGTTTCTTCTTCTTCCTCCTCCTCTTCATCATCGGATTCCACAGCTTCGTTCTCATCAAAATCCAAGTTTTGTTCACCTCTTTCGATCAGCATGTTGTGCAGAATACACACAGCCATTATGGTTGGGCAAACACGCTCGAGATCTATGCGAAGAATGTATTTGATGCAGGGGAATTGGCGTTTCACTATACCAAAACTACGCTCTACACAGCATCTCGCCCTCTTATGAAGCTTGTTGTAGTGCCGCTCTTTCTCGGATTCGGGAATAGGGTATGGATTCATGAGGAATGGGGTTACGCCGTATCCACTGTCGCCCAAGATGATTACATCGGTACTTTCTGAAAGCGTCTTGTAGATAGGAGAATTTTTAAAAATTCGGCTATCATGAACACTACCTGAAATATAAATACACATGTATTATTGATAGGCCTACATACATTTATATGAATATACAGTATACATGTACAGTATGTCTATAGTGAATACAAAGTATTAAATCAGGTTACACAGTAATAATTATCTGACGATTCGAATGCCACTCTTTCTTAGGGATTGAGTGTGTCGCACGAAACATTTGTACCTTGCTTTATTAATATTCACTTTTGTTATTGGTCATTCAATAAAGCCGTAGAGAAAACTGAATTCGGATTTACAATGAATTTGAAACACAGCCGCCCCTATTTGGCCACGAATCACATCGTTATCAATTAGCCTAATCATAAGCTTAGATATTTTGAATTATTCCAGTAGAAGTATTACCTTTGTATTACCATGTATTACCCAATCAATAGTTTCAGACGTGATGTCATTTATTATTTATCTATGAGTAGGTCTAGAGCAAAGTAACTTTGCTAAGCTTATTAGTAATGTTTACTGTAAATATTAGGCCTATACAGAATTACTTTAACTGAATAAGTCTGTATTATGTACTTGCAAACATTAAACATTAAACATATCAACATTTAAAACTAATCAACTTACCAGGCCATTCGGCTGAGATGTCTATGAATCGATATTCATCATCACAAATGGCTTGAACATTCATTGAATGAAATCCCTTTCGGTTGATATATTCATCTGGGAAATAACGAGCGTTTGGTGCTTCGATACGTACATGGGTACAGTCGATGCAACCTACAGTCATCGGGAAATTATATTGATCAAAAAATCTATCTTTTGTCATATTAATTTGATTTCGTGATGGCCACTGAACTCTGGATCTCAATGAGTTTAATATGGCGCATGTAACTTCCCATGAAACTCTTGAAACGGTGCTCTGGTCAACCTGCATCCACATAGCCAAACTTAGCTGCATGGCACCAGTAGCATAAAACCGTAATCCAATACATGTTCTTTGAATAAGATTTAGAACATCACTCCTACTGTTCCGTTTGAGATAAGGGCTCAGATGAGTAGCTAAGTCCATCACTCTTTCTTTTGAAAACCGAAATATGCTCCTGAATTCTTCCTCTTCATATATGTCAAGGGGATTGACGTGGTCTCTTAAACGCCGTTCTCGAGCAAGACTCGATCTGGCGTGGGAGGACATCCTGACCCACATGATAACAAAATGTGCATACCAGGCGACAATCGAACAATTGAAGAAGAAATGGGCAAACATCCAGGATAGAGTGAAGGAGAAGATAGACAATTCGTCAAAAACTGGAGGTGGTCCCTATCAACGACTGAGCGAAAACGATCGGATCGCTTTGGATATTATAGGCAAAGACAATCCAAAACTGAAGAAGGTACCAGGAGCAGTGAACTCGAAAACCTCACAAAAGAGAGAATTGGTAAGTACTAAAGTAGCATATCAGTACTTGTATGATGCAACTGAATTTCATTTAGCTATACAGTATTCCATTTACAGTATTTCCAATTAGAAATGTCGCACTTTCAATGCAGTTCTGCATGCTTGGTGTGACATTTCTCATTGATAAGTTCATATTTACATGTACATGAACATGAAAATCAATTTAGCTATAATTACACTGTAAATCGCTCAATACCAATCACATACGAAGGATGCATACCAAAATATTTTTTTGGTATATTTCTGTATGATCTTGGTATATATTTGTATGCTTTTCGCATGTTATTTGAAGTGTGGTATGCTTTACATACTAAAGCCATACCAGCACAATGTTAAAAGAAAGCATCAATCATGTCCAAAGTATCTTGATTTAAGGACTTTTGTCAATAAAGATCACACTAATGTTACTACTGTTCTGTAAGTAGTTAGATAATGACGTTCAAGAGTGATACTTTTAATGCTGAATTCGATTTTAATACACGTAAGTCTAAGGCATTTCATGAATAATCAATAAGTATTCAGCCATCAACAATTATGTATCATGTAATTTTGAAATAAGGCATATTATCAATCCGAAGTAAAAACACATTATAATTCATTAAACGCAAAAATAGTTATGTTTGAGATATATAAGTCAACATGGTTGCCGAAAAGTTATCGTTACAATGAAATGATGTTTATCAATTTAGTTCAAGGAAATGAGCTAATTATGAGTCTTGTGAATGCTATAAGACAAGTTGCGAAGATGACATGCGGCTTTAATTCCACAATAAATCTAATCTAGTTAAATTCCATACTTTCACAAAGAAATATTCACGGCTGGTATTACTGGAAAAAAGTTATTTGTAAGTAGTATGTAGTATAACATATTTTTTGCCATATGACATAAAGCTATTCATACGAAAGACATACGAAACACATACCAATTTGCATCGGGTCTCGTATATAAAACATACCAAGAATTCGTATTTCAACGTAAAACAGCCAATCACAGTTAGCATAGTTCGTATCGTTTACATACCAATCACATACGAAAGTAAATGGCCATTCGTATGAAAAACATACCAGATTTCTTTATACATACCAGAATCTCGTATCAAATGTTGGTTTCAAATTGTATGTAAACTTGGTATGTGTTTGTATGTAATTTTCGTATCCAGCGATTTACAGTGTACATGTTCTATTTCCAGTTTCAATCTACATGTACGAGTACAAAGCGCAAAAAGGCAGCACCAATCGCAAAATCTTCGCAGGCCGCTTCTTCTTCAATGGTTGACCTTGACTCGGACGATGATACACAAGAGCTGTACAAGGACGTGCTAAGGCTCCAAAAGAGGAAGTTGATCCTTGAAATCGAGGAGATGGAAAGGAGGAAAGTGCCAGTTCTTACGTGCGACAGGGGAACGCAAACCACAATCGATGTCTCTACGGTGTATGACTTTGCAGGGCACTATATTTTTCCAACTGACACATAATTCTAAAAATATATAATTCTTTCGTGGATATAAACATAGTTTTCCTTGATTCGATAATACGTTATTACACTGAGACCATGAGATACTATGACCATTCTAGGTTGTGATTTTTGTTGACCATTCTACAGTGATGCGCTGACAGTATATATATTATTCTCTGTATATATAGTGATAAGCTAACAGATAACATTATTCTTTCTCTTGGGAACCTTGTCTACAAAGAGCTATCATCCTTGAATCGATAAACTGACTGCATACATGACGTATAGGCCTACATGCTTGCACTGGCTTGCACACTGTCAATTTGTTGACAAACCGCATACAGAACCACGTGCATTTTCATGTGACGTAAATTGTGTGAAATTAGGTCGTCGTTAAGATTGATCGTGACGAATATTCGGCCTTGAATACGCATTTTGATGATGCAATCGTGCGTGTCGCTGTTAAACTCCTATTATTAGCATTCACTGCACCTAGTTATAACTACCCTAGTAAGCGCTGTGCATACCAAATCAAGTTGCAACTAGAAAATATCAGTCTAGTTGTAACTAGGCTGTGCATACGGCCCTAAGTCTATGGCAACACACTTTTGTTCAGACTTATAGCCAGCCGAAATGTGCTTGACAGAGCAAGTGAGCGCGATCATTGTGCGGCTGGCGACATTCATAGATATCCTACATCGTCGAATGGAAGGTGAAGCGCCGTCGCCAGACAGGGGATTGCCGAGACAATGAATAGGACGTTTGACACGAACTTGTCATTCTCTGGTCAAACATCATGCCTTTTACAGCAGCAGAGCGGAAGCGCCTTGAGAGAGCCAGAATGACCATCGAAATGAAAACAGAAGAAAACAGAAAAGCGGCAATGCGAATGAAGTGGAGAAGAGCAACGGTGAAGCAAATGCGATCGAATAGTGAGACGATGAAGCAACGGGAATATGAGAAGATGCGAAAGAGAATTCAGCGGCAAAAGAAAAGAAGAGAAAGGGCCGACACCTCCGCATTCCTGACTCCTCAAAGTGAAGGGAAAGCGGTCTCCCGTGTGAGATGCACTCTACCGAGAAGTCCCACGCGTCGGAGAGAAGTTGTAAAGCGATTGGCGGAAGAGGAGAGACTCGTGAAGAAGATCCCAAAGTCAAATTCCAATGGACATGCCCTGTCTCAAGAGACGAAAGAGGTAGTAGAGAAGTTCTACTGCGATGATCTGACTTCAAGAATCTACGCTGACACCAGAAAATCCAAGAAGGTGAGAAAGCCTGATGGAACGAAAGAAAGGGTGCAGAAGAGATTGCTGCTGTACAATTTACACGACGCTTATCGCTTGTTTAAGCAAAAGAACCCAGACGTTTCTATCGGAGTATCCAAAGTCTGTGAGCTTAGACCAGCATTTGTTGAAACTGTCTCTGAGAAGGACCTCACCGTGTGCTGTAGTCCTTACCACGAGAACTTCGCATACATGATCCAAGCAATTGGGTACAGGAACAACGTCGAGTCGTTTCTCGAGGACTTTTCGTGCAACACAGATAGTGCTGACTGTATGTTCTCACGATGTGGATTTTGCTCGTCTATCGACGTTGAAGCAGTGGTGGACAAGGATTCATACGAAGTCTTGATGTGGAAAGGGCCCAAACTTGATAAAGTAAGTTCAAAAGATGCTTTTGCACAATTGTGATTTATTGTTTGAGAGAAATTTAAATTTCAATGCGTGAACTATAATTATTTAAGTAAGGACTATCATGCAAAATTGAAATGTGGATAATGCTATCGGTAATACATGTATGAATGATGCAGTTTAATTAAATGCTCAATGCGAATATTCACACGTGTGTAACAGCCGCATATTTTGGTAGGCCTTGGTTACATACAAGGTGCATGTCTATTTTCCAGGTAATGTTCTCTCGTTCCGAAATGAAGACCTATACACAAGACAGCATCAAGAGACTAAAGCAGCATGTGTATGTCAATCACAGACAGCATGAAGAGCTTCGGAAAGCGAAAGAGGATCTGCAAGATGGCTCTGTGTTCACGCTATGTGATTTCATCGAGAATTTCCAGTGTCGAATTCAACGGGAGGTCATGGCTGCTCATTGGAGATCAGACTGCAGGGGTCAGGTCACAATCTACACATCCATTGTGTACTTTTGGAGTGGACACAAAGTGATCCATAAGGCGTATGCAATCATTTCTGACACTCTCCATCATACCCATCGAGAAACTGCAGTCTTCAACGAACAAATACTGGACGACATCAGCACGATTACAAAGGTCGAGGAAGTCATGGTGTGGTCGGATGGAGCTGCTGCGCAATTCAAATGCCGGCACACGATGGGTCACATGTTGAAATCTAATGACAACATCACCTCCTGGAACTTCTTCGAGAGTTACCATGGAAAGGGACCGCATGACGGAATTGGTAAGTTAATGACAAAATATAAAAATATTCAGTACTGGTACTGCATCAAAGTGTAATAATACATACGTACTGATATTGATATTAAGCGTGATGTACAAGCATGGACAAGTAGGCCTTCATATATTCTTGAATGAAATTTAGTGTATTTAAGTACCTGTTTGAGTTTGTAACTTATTGATGCCTTCTCATTTACCATATACCAGGTACCGTACATCCACATGCAATGAAGTGTAATAAATTATACAGGTAGGATACACCGCTTAGATGGGTAGGTGTTTAAATCTGCGCGTATAGATAAAAAACTGTACGCATTTATTGTTAGATCATAATGAACGATTGATGTGTTCAGTTGCAACATTGATGCAAATGGAAAATTTTCCAGAAAATTTTGAAATTTATTTTTCGGTGATTGACGTTTTTTCCTTTGTTTTGGAGACTTATTACAGTCGTTTGAAAAGACTATGTAATATTCAAAGTCCGAAAACTTCTCTATCATCCCTGTATGCTAACTTTTGGTACCAACTGCACCTTTTCCATGTCTATTTCAGCCTTCCAAATGAATTTCAGACATTAGATGGATTTCAGATTTCTCTAGCTGAATTTAAGATATCTGTCACAAGCTAAACTTTTAAAAGATCTTTAATTCAACTGGAGATCTCCAATTCATCTGGATCATATCTGAAATTCATTTGGGCAGATCTGAAATTTTTTTTTGTTCAGATTTGGAACTATCTGAACTATAAATGGAGAATGTGCATCCTCAACGAAGATATCGGACAATGCGCCAGAAGTTTGAAGCTATCATAGATATTCTTTTACTCATCACAGATATCTTTAGTTTCCAAATATCTCACGAGTTTACAGTCTTTATATCTTCCAATATGGTCGCTCATGAATGCTGCGTGGACTGTGTGCTTATACTTCATCACATGTTCATCAACACATGGAGAATTTGCATCACTATGATCAACGCTGCATAATAAAGCTTAACTTTCAAGCTAGCAATTAGCAAACTCCAAAATTAAGTACATTATTTTTGCTCCAGATCTTTCACATTGCATGAAATTATACACCTATTGTAAAGCAAGATTCACGTTATCCCAAACGGTGTCTGAGTGACAGTTAAAAATGCTAACTTTAGCACAAGCCACTGGTGGCAAAGGAATGTTCAAAAATCCTCGGACGGAAATCGTATTGCTACGATCGCTTTAATCGAAATATTGATGAAATCAAGAGCTTTAGACCCAATTTATTGGTACGCAGCTGCCTCGGCGGTGGAAGCGCTCAAATTATAGGGCCTATGAGAAAAAATCAAAACTTTCAAAATTTTCCAAAATTTTCGACAATTTTCCAATTTTTTCCATAATTTTCCACGGAAAATTTTCATCACTACAACATATTAAGCTTAGCTGGTGTTGAGTAAAAGTTTTACTTTAATTGACACGTACATTGTGTATTTTGAGCAAATTATAAGTGCACATGTGTGGTACATTTTCAACATGAAGACTTATTAATTATGGTCAGTTTCATTTCGATTTTCTAACGGTACTAGGCCTAGGTAAAAATCCTTTGCTTTCGATCAAAACATCAAAGCCCTTCGGTTTCAGGAGCGGTCGTTATGCGCGAAGTCTGGCGCCAGGTGCTCCGTGGCAGCGCTATTGTCCGAAGTGCGATGGACGTCTATCAAAGCGCTCACAATCGATGGGGTGGAAGCGATCATGATCTCCGAGGATTCAATCCCAAGGTTTGAGGGTATGCCATTTCCTCAATTGCCTGGAATAAAGGCATGTCACCAAGATCGCAAAGTAGGAGAGTCGTGCGTCTCACTCTTCATGAACACAAGTGATGCGGTCCCGCTTGGTCGTCCCAATCGCATCATCATGACAACTCTTGACATCAACGCAGGCCTACCAAACCCATCCCTCTGCCAACCCAGGACCATCTTCAGAGCCTTCTAATGAAGTCAATGACAGCGATGAAGACATTCTTAGTGCCTCTGAGCTTCGCCTGTTGATAAGCGAGGCCCGGCGGAACCTCTAACTGTTCTTGTTTACACATCAGTAAGCTAAATGAAAGATAAGTGTTGATTAGAATATAGTTGTTTTGATGGTCCCTTTCGTCACGCAACTTGTTTTCTTGACATCAAAATTTAAACAGCATCTAATTAATGGAAATTTTGCAAACTCACAGTATGTTAGCTTGATACCCAATACTTAATTACCAAACAGTTTTCGGTGAAAAATAGCCTCTCACTTCAGAGAAATATTTAACCAAACAAAAGGTCGAATTTCTTGATGTCACAGCGCGTCCCGTTCGTCACGCAACTTTGCATCGTTCTGGTAGCGAGTATAGTAATAGCTGAGAAATGAAATTTCACATGACTGATCTGTTGAGTTTCACTAACTATCTTGGCTACCTAGAGAAATTCAAAATACAATGAAAGGTTTTGAAATACTCAAATTAAAATAAAAAGTCGAAAAAAGTGTCCCGTTCGTCACGATGGAATGACCCTTAAGCGTTATATTGATATATTTTGGATGTACCGGTAATCATTTATATATCACGTCTGATATCAACAACTGCTACATTAATTTTTAGAAAGGATGCTAATCAGAAAGCAAGTGACTTTAAAAATTAGGAATTATCTGAGCTCACCTTCATGATTAGTGCCAATTGGCATAAGTAACTCCACGCTTCAGAAATGACCTTGAACTTGTCATTAAGCTTTATCTTGCATATGTCAGATGCCGCCGCAATTAGCATACATTGTAGGTGCAAAAATATGATGCTTACGTCTGCACTCTTTTCTTATTCCATAAGCTACTAGCATATGAATTCTTCTCAAAAACTAATGGCCAATATTCAAATTGATGTTATTAGACATAACTTTAGCAATGAAGTTACCGACATAAACTTTAGCAATACCGCAAAAAATTCGCTGTATCTAAATCGTTTACATGTAGTTAGCTTCTGGTTCTCGTTTAAAGTCACTGCATGAAGCGGTAGAATTTTATATTAAAGACATTTGAAAATGAGGTTTTCTGCATTTATCTTTTTTAGCATCAGTTGCATAATATTTATTTGGATTTAATAAATGTCGAAAGATTTGACCGAATTATCCTCCTTCTCGGATTTTCCAGCGGACGGTCTTCATGCGTCAGCTGACCTCAATAGAGGCCTCATTCTATCTCAATGGTTAGCATGTTTTATGCCGCAAGGTTTTGGATTGCTTCATTCCGTATTTTCCCACGCACAAGCCGCACATTGGTATATTCCACACAATGATTGTTCAGTATCGCTGTATAGCCCTATGTTATAAGCTTGTCACTGGTTACAGGGGTTATCAAAAAATTTACTGAGCATCGATTAGTTGATGTCAATCAATTGATTGATCAGCAACTCCAATTCCAATTGATTGATCGCTCAGGTATACAATTTCAATTAATTGATGGGATCAGCTTCCTTTGACAATTAAATTATTAGCTTTAATTTCTATTGCGTGTGTTTGATGATGTACGGCTTTATGTTCTTTAGGATCTACCGTTTCAGGTGGCAATTCGCAAATATCAATTACTTCATCAGTATCTGACCAACTTTCGACCATTTCCACGGCAGCAGCTAAGGTTAAAACATTTATTCTCGGCATCTGAAAATAAATAGTACACACATGTAGATTTGTAAATGATGCTCTCAATACGAGTATATTCATATCATTTTACATCATTGCGTAGCTACTGTCAAGTAGTTAGTACTATAGTCATGATATAAGTACATAGATAATACAGATCTAAGCATATTAGTCAGTGTGGTGAATGTGGTGAAGTACTGACTGGAGATCTCCAGTCAAAAATATATATATATATATAAGATAAATAATAAGATAAATATGTAGTAATTATTTATCGTATCCGTGATTATTGATAATTGATTAGATTATTCGTCAGTATAAAAGGTAAACATATGAAGAACTTTATAAAGTGTGAATGTCTCGTGAAGCATCATTGTTTTGTTTCAAGGAAATGTATTTAGACATTGTTATTCATGACTGTTATCCTGATATTCTTTTCTTTAGAGAGAGCATAAAACGATAGTCTTGACGGCCACGATCCCCATTTGTGGATTATATACTTTCAAAGTACTCCTGTTCACAGTTACATCCATTAATTGATTTAAATACTGCACAGTAATGATAATTATGTTCTTACCAACTTTAAAAAATCATAGATGCAATCTAAACTCACTTTCAATTTGATATGGGAGATGTACACTTTTTAAAACACAAATTCACAAATTCATGAAAAGTAATGGCATACCAGGAATATCAAATCAAAACAAAAAATTCAAATTCACGGCTTAAATGATTCACTGATACATTGAAATATTAAAAATACATTGGGTATCTGCGAAAACAATTTGCACAGCGAATAATTTAAAGAAAACTAATGATCCCCAATCGGGGCCCGCGGCTTTAAATGGGTTAAACGATTTACGGTAGAGAGGCAGGTTTTTACATTATTATTTGAAACATGCGTCTGCCTCAGCACGCCATATTTGCATTAACTCGTGTAATCCTGTCATCAGTGACGCCGCGGGCTTTTAGGTGGCACTCCAGGTATTATTTTGGCATTTTCTCCATGTGAACAGCAGATCTGTTAATTTTTGCACGAGGCTCATTCGGCAACAGAAGCTGGCACAATGAGATCAGCGATTTGTAGCTTGTCCTAATTACCAGATGATTGTTGAATTTGTAATATGATTCCTGGGATTCTAGTTCAATCAATTGCAGTTGTCATTTATATTCATAGTTAATAAAAGTAGTTAGCAAATGGAGACTCCAACGAACTCGAGCTCCTACACTTCTCAAATCCAGTCAGCTGCGTCTTCGATTATACATCGGACGATCTCGAGCTCCGAGTAGGTCCGCTTAAAGATTTGAGACCGCCGCCTAAAGAGCAACCTTAAAAGACCCTTTGTTCACATAGAGAACACAATGATGCAATATAGTTGAAATTTTCGAGAATCAAATGTTTAGTGGCGGCCTTATTGGCAGCCTCTGATTGTTATTGTTATTTGACGATATATTCAACCGCGATGACCGAAGATATCTTCAGGTTTTGACAGCAATGTTAGATTTCAACACATATGGGGAAATATCAATGATACAACAGATGAAACGTTCTAAATAATGTTAAAATTTTTATAGAAATATGGAAATGAAGCACTAAAGTTTGAGTAATTTCAAAATTTGAAAAAGAATTCGCTACAGCGGAAAAATTCAATGTTAGTTCACGATTGATTTTTGTAGCATGTGTTTTTGTTGCAGGGATTGCGGATTTGTAAATTCGAAGAAATCAAGGTTTGTACTTTATTAAGAAATCGGGCAAATACAACATAACTTTTAATTGCTTTGCTGAGCATGAAGTGATGTCTGGTAAATGAATTGATTTACGTAAATTTGCGGATAAGCACTGCTGCACAGAGAAGGGTTCTAAGCTCGCTGTGTATCGGTAGCCTTTGTTTTTGTCTCTTTTTAATCACGAAATATTTTGGACCCTCATTATCGAAAATATTTTAATTTTGTCCTCGACCAAGAAGTTGCAGATGAAACATTTCAGTCTTATCATTTGTTGGTGTAATTGTTTCACGACAGTTGTTGGTTCGGTCTCATTATTCATATTCCATTCATCGTATTCGTATTTCATGGTTCTATTTCTTTACGCATTCAATATTCATTTATTGTCAATTGCGCGGCTACTGGTTGATTAATGTTCGCTTCACAGTGTACAGGTTAATGCTTACTTGATTCGTGACATGTGAATAGTTATCAACTACGCATGACTCCACAGAAAGAGTGACTCTGTCGCGCTGCGTCACACTCCATCAAGTAGTTGTTTTCATATATCGTGACCTGCCATTTTGGTGAATACAATACATGCTCGTCTTATCCATGCGCTCTACACCTGGCGAGGAGGATGAGATGTATATGTACGTATACATTATGAAAATGTATACATGAACAATGAGACCTGAGACCGAAACGAACAGATTTCATTCGTTATGGATTTCGTAGCTTTAATGGCCAGCAATAGCATGCAGAACGTCGATAAAATTGTTTTTGTCTTCTTTTTAGATAGAATTTCTTTCCAACCGATGACCTTGAGGAAGGATGAACATCACATTCGCAGATACCAGGTAATCATTAGTAGTCTTGAAGACACGTGGATGGGAATATCATGGATGAGGCGAACACTTTCAATTTTTGGCTGTCCCAAAGACAAAAGGAAATAAAAAAGGAACCAAATATTTTTAATGCTGTGACATAGTTTAGGTACAGATTGTTTCATAAAAAATGGATCACCCTCAAACATCGCCTTAACTTCAACTTTGTCTAACTCCGCCAAACTTGAACGAATTTCTCTGAAATTTGGTAGATATGTCAGTTGTGCTTACTAATATCATTGTTGGAAATTTCAAGCATGAATATTGAGTTGTTTTCCTGTTATAGATAAAAAAGTAGTAGATAATTTGATCTTCATTTTGCAATGTTACACAAAATCATACCTCAATCTTACAAAATTACATTTGTTTCCTTTGTTATGTAATATGTTGTTCTACAAGCCAAAAGCTATCAAGCAAAACAAAAATAAAGAAAATCGGTCGATCAGAGCCAGTATAGCACCATTATTCATCAACAATAATGTAACTGCTACATGTGATTAACTGGACTTCATGTTCCATAGCTTCATGACTTCGTTGCGGTGGTGTTGGCAGCACTCCTGATTGCTTTCAGCTAGAAATCTATCTCTTACCGGTTGAAAACAATACAAAGCACAAATGAACAATAACGAGATCGCATTCACAAAAGGCAAAGTATCAGCCTTGCTAGAACAACAAGCTACCATGAATTAAA
>CAJQUW010016669.1:0-30579 GCA_907163375.1 Prostheceraeus crozeri
TTATTTTTAATGTTGAAAACTGGATCATAAAATTGACAAGTGCTATATTCCCAAGTCAATGATCATCAAAAAAATAACAGGTGATTGGAATAACATTTATTATAGAGATGCACTTTCTTGAGTCATTTCACAACATGCATTATTCTTGCACAAGGTACGATGTTCGGCATAGTCACTGAAGTTACAATAATGAAAAATGTAAGACTTGTGGAGTTGTCCATTGTCCACCGTGGTTGATTCATGCATCACAGTGATGTGGTCAATCTTGGTCCAGGCCCATGCAGCTTCACAGGAATCATAATTTAAATACAGCGTATGCACATAAAGTCGATAGTGTAGTTCAAAGCAATAATGAAGGAGAATCTCGACCACATCTGACAGCGGACAGTGGTACCCATACTGTACCTTGGCAGCTTGAGATTCTGTGAGTGCTTTCCCTCGGCGTAAATGTAACAGGGCTCGACGGTAGGCTTCTTTCCCTTCATACTGGGAATGATTCATCCAGTGACATCCGCGACGCATATGTTCCTTGTAGCCAATCCTATACAGTTCACTATCCCGCATACATGAGGCAAATACAGGGTGGGCGGAAAGTTGATACCTATTTTAAATTGTCTCTAATACGTTAAGTACATTTCAGGTTCGCATTATATTCAAGCATGATTTGTATCAAGCTTTGCCATTTTTCTCTTCAAAATTTTATAGTTAGATTCTTAATACTTTCAGATTTCTATGATTAAAAAGTTAACAGTTTTTATCAGATTTTAAAAACTCAATTGATATAGTAGCACAGATTTCTAAAGATAAAGCTTTAAATTTGTCTTTACTTGAGAGGCGTAAATTTTGATCCATTATCGTCAGTCATAATCGTATAGGCGGACCATGACACTCCTATTGATTATGGAGCACGAATGCTCAATTGGCATGAAAGAAATCAATTTTTTTCACATTTTGTGGAGCGACGAATCAGTGATTCATGTTGGTGGCTTCGTCATTCGTCACAACCGCCAATACTGGGCAGAAAACGACCCTACGATTCGTGCAGAGAAATATCAATCATAACCGAGTGTGACTTGGTGTGGTATGATGGCAGACACCATCGTGGGTCCTTTCCTCCAATGTGAAGCGATGAATTCACAGAGGCTACAGGAGAAAGTGTGGCCGGTCATTAGCACATTGAAAATATCAACGACCTGATTTTTATACAAGACGGTCCTCGCCCACCTGGTAAGGGAGTGGCTTGATGGGCAGTTCTCAGGGCGCTCGTTAGGTCGCCGAGGCCCTCCCTCATTAATGGCTGATCACAAGTCCATATGTGAGTCCATGCGCCTTCTTATGTTGGGGATGGGCAAGGGATGAAGCTTATCGTTCAAAGCCAGGGACACTACCTGAGCATGAGAACAAAATTCAGATTGTTTCATCTTTTGTGGCTCTGGAGTTTCTCAGGCAGTCAGGGAACATCATGCCTGATCGACTTCGCACCCTAGTAGAGCGATTGGGTGTTCATATTGAGTTTTAGTATCTTACAATTTTTCGCATTAAATGTTTTAATTAGGAAATTGACTTTTTTCAGTTTATTGGAACGCATGAAAAATTAGATTTGTGCATTTTCATGTAGCAAAATTCTTGCATCTTAAAAAATTTTCAAATTAGGTCTCTCAAGTAAAGACAAATTTAAAGCTTTATCTTTAAAAATCTGTGCTACTATATCAATTGAGTTTTTAAAATCTGATAATAACTGCTAACTTTTCAATCATAGAAATCCAAAAGTACCAATAATCTAACTGTAAGACTTTGAAGAGAAAAATTGCAAGGCTTGATACACATAATGCTTGAATATAATGCGAACCTGAGCTGCACTTAGCGAATTAGAGACAATTCAAAATAGGTATTAACTTTCCGCCCACCATGTATATTCCAATGAGAGTCAATGCGTTGAGACCATTCGGGGAGAGAAATACTATCCATTGTCACTTTTTCCAAGAGTTTTATGCTTTTCAACCAAGCTCTTTCCATCTCCGATAATCCATTCCCTACAATCAGTTCCGCGTCTCCATACTCGCGTGTCATTTCATGGACCCAGAAATTAAAACGATGAATAATCACACTCTCTTCTGCACCACATTTCCCAATCACACGTGGGTTGAGACCATGAATAAATTGAGTCGCAAAAACATCACACACCGATGTCTCATGTTTGATAAAGTCATGGAAGCGCGATGTAATGGTCACATATCCGGTCGGTTTATCATCTCTGGGTGTATAATGACACCAAATGGCAGCGACTTCCTGCATGGGATCTCCTTCCGTATCAAATACGATGAAATTGCGCACCGGCTTCTTCTGCTCCGCCCACCATTGTTGCACTTTAGGATGATCAAATGTAATGGTATAAGAACCTTGCATGAGCTCGTCCAAATGCTGAATCCGACGCATCGTGAAATGAATCTCACCTTGAATGTCTCGACTTATATACCCGTCCCTAGGGTGGTGTACAACATGATTGGTTTAGCGATGATGATGTCTCCTTCGACGTTTCCCTCCTCCTGATATTTTATTCGCTATAGCACCTACGCCTGCGGCACCGGCTACACCCGCTGCTCCCAAAGCTGCAGCTTTCCCTGCGGCAATAAGTGCAGGGACGAGGGGGAGTAAAAATGGGAGGATACCTCCTCTTTGTTTACGACTCCCGCGGTAGATTCCACCTTTTTGTCTACGACTACCACGGTAAATGCCCCCTTTCTGACCTCAGCCTTTTTGACGACGGCTTCCGCGATAAATACCATCACGTTGCATGATTACCGTGATAAGCTAGATGTCCCTACTTAGTTCTTCATTAATAGTTTCCCTAACGTCTTTAACTTTCCCAACTTGTTCCTATTTAGATCGTGTTTCAACCGTTGCCATCCTTCCTTTATCATTTGATTATTGGATTTATAACGTGGTCGCCACGCTGCTGGCAACAACGTATTGCCCAAATGACGTCGAATCAATTCGCCTTTATGTCTCTGAAGAGCTTCACGCCCTCTACGATGCATTTGAGATTTTTTATACCGTTTCACATGTCTTACAGTTCCTCCTCTCTGGCGTCGTTTACGGCGTGTCATGATTAATGTTTACGCTTCCCAATCATAACTTAGTCACAAAAATAGGAGATTGATCACTACATTTATTCATCATCCAAATCTACATTATACGTGAACCAATTCAATTGGTTCTTAAAAACAATGGGTTTCAGAGGTCTCCCTCGTTTCTTACTAAAGTCAAATAAATATTTGCGTGGGTCCCGATTTCTATTCTCTGGTCGAAGCGAGGCTTAGGGAACACTATTCACTTCCTTGGGCGGATTCGGTTGACTCTCATATATGCGTTTCAACTTTTCGCGCTGATTTTTCCATATTTTCTTGGCCATATGCTCCTTATGCAACGAGACGAATTGACGGACCTTCTCTTCCTCCACGTCACGGTGTAGCATCTCACCACAGACACACATATAGACAAAGTTGTCGCATGCCTCAATCGTCTTGCTCCACGTCGGATTGTTTCCACGCACCTCCTTATGATGTTTGCAAACATGTTCCCATAAGAATAATGCTTGGTACATGTTATGACACCAGGGACAGCATGCCAACTTTACTTTTGACAAGTCGTACGGATATGAATTCGTACTCTCCGACTCCACTGGGCGATTCGGGTCTAAGGGTTCGGTGTGCATATACATGCTCAAATAGGGACATAAATGTTCATCCCATTCATTCTCCTCCTCCTGAATCTTCTCATCACAGTACCTGCACCGACCCACACATGGGTGTTTATGGTAAGCTTCCATATTATAGTCTTGTTTGCAAAGCAGGCAGGTGAACTCACTCTCCTTGTCGCCCCAGTAACCTCTATCCAGAGAGCAGCAATGATCGGTAGTCCACCATTTCCCACAACGATCGCAATACTCCTTCCCTATCTCCTTGCGTCCATGACGGATGCATTGTGAAAACAGTCGGAAGCGTTTATTGCAAAACTCGCACTCATAATAGGGTTGAGGGCGGGGCGGACTGTGGTTCGCCTCTTCTTTGTTGGTGGCTCCATTATATCGTGGTTCAGATAATGTATCTTACGTAAACAATGAACCAAACCCAATGTCAATCTGCATACACAAGATTCCCCCAAAATAACGACACTCCAGTTGAGAACGTAACTTCTTCTGCAACGAATCAATCAGTTCTTCCACGTCCCAATCGTCACCAATGTTCAAATAGCGATAGGACACGTCCAGTGCACCTTTGGGGAACTTTGCAGATGTTCGAATATCAAACAAGAAGCGTGGTCCATACAGTATTACATTCAACAACTGAATACGAAGCTCTGCAATAATCTTCTCTAACGACACACTCTTCTCCTTTGTCGGAATAATATACAGTGTATTACAGTCTCGTTCCACAATAAAGTCTTTCGATGAATAAGGTGTATAGGATATCTCCTCCTTGGGATGACATGTCTTAGCCAGAGGGCGTAATCTACCCGTTAATGTTGTCGACATATGATGAGAATGATTTTCTCTGACAGCGTCTTACTTATATACCCTGCTGTGACTCATCACACGTGCTCGGCGCCGCGTGCTCCGATTGGTGCTCAATGCTCTTAGCCCAAGCGCGCCGATGCGTGGGCGTGTGCTCTGAGTGCTCCGTTTCCTGTCCTCTTAGTCACCATGTGCGCCGATGTGTGGGCGTGTGCTCCGATGCATGTCAAGTGCTCTGATGCGTGTGCTCCGATGAATGGGGCAAGGTCATGTACTTAAGTGCAAATTGGGTGGAAAGGGGCTAGACTGTCCTACTAATGTTAGTGACAGGGACCTTACACTACCAAAACTTTTCTGGATTCCAAAATTGCATAAAAATCCTTCTTATAAGTTTAGATTCATTGCCGGAGCCAGAAATTGTACAACTAAAAAGTTATCGGTGAATATCAACAAAAGTCTGAAAGTGATAAGAGAAAATTTCCATAGATACTGTGAGTCAATCAGGAGTAATACTGGTTATTCTTATTTTTGGAGTGTAGCCTCGACTCAAGATTTTTTGAGGAATATTTCTAACGTGAACGTCCACTCTATGCAAGTTTTTGACTTCTCTACTCTTTATACAAACTTAGATCAAGGTGCTATCAAGAATAATATTTTTTCCATCCTTGATCTCACATTCAATTCCACTAATCGTAGTCATTTTTCTCCAAAATCAAATATAAGGGGTATTCTTGTTATGACGCGGACTCTTTTAAGAAGGCTATTGATTTTATAGTGTCTGAAGTCTACATTTCTTTTTCCGGTTATGTGTTCAGACAAATTCGAGGAGTAACAATGGGAGGGAATTGCAGTCCTTTACTTGCCGACTTGTTTCTGTTAAATTGCGAATTTGCTTTTGTGAAACAATTGGTTAAAAATATAAAGTTTGGACTAGCTAAATTATTGTCAAACACTTCGAGATATACTTGTATAGACGATATATGCGTAATAAATTACAAACATTTCAATACCTTAATTCCAAAAATTTACCCAGTAGAGCTTCTTGCAGATAGAAACGGAGTCAATGACAAAGCCGTTGTTTACCTCGATGTAAGACTCCAATCTAGTAGTGACGGTCTTCGAACCTCAATATATCATAAAGTGGAAGATTTTGATTTCCCTGTTGTTCTGTTGACATTTCCAGACAGTGCAATACCTTATAACATGGGAATTAATGTATTTGCCGGCCAGGTTTTACGTTATTGTCGCATCTGCTCGCATCTTGAAGATCTAATTAAACGAATTAATATGACACTTTTTGTGATGAGCAGCAGAGGATATTGTAAGTCTACAATGAAGGCATGTACTGAGAAAATCCTAACCGGTCATAACAATTTTCTAGTCAAGTTTGGATATTTCTCAGCCAGGCAGCTGACATCGCAGTGCGCATTTTAAACAATGAAATTAACACTGCTTGTTTGTTTTCTTAGCATGTTTTATTGGTTATACCATTTCAGTATTTCACACATATATTTTAGTTTGTTTTGGTTGTATCCGTCTTTTGCGGTTGTTTTGTTTTTGTTTTTTTATTATTACTATCAGTATTACTTATTATTACACATATCATTACTGTATTGATTTTAGAATGCCAGCCGCATATAAGTTTATGCGGGGCCCCGCCCGTCTGGGCTTGAGCGTTCAGGTAGAGGGGCCGAAACGCGACCAGGCGGGTACCTGCTGACGACTGGCTATTGTTTTATTTGTTTTAACGTTTTTTTATCGTTAACTGCCCTAGTGTGATGAATGGACTGTGTCAGTTACTGGTCTCCATGGGGTTGACATGGTGATTACTAAGTGTCTATTTATATATAAGTTCCTAATCAATCGAGCCTGAAACTTTGACCAAGGAGATCACTTGTTAAGCGGCCTTGTACGATCTCGTACACTTAAGGGTGAAGTCCAGCCCGTTTAGCGCTATGTTATGGACCCCCGGGAAGGTCCGCCCGGCACGCAATCAGATCCGTCAAGTCTTTGTGCTTAAAGACCTTCATGCATTCATGCATTTGTCGAGGATCACAAGTCAAAGGACCATTAGGGGTAAGGTCCAGCCCCGCTTTAGAAGCGCTGATTGAAAAATGGACTAGTGGGAAGGTCCTCCACACCGATCTCGTCAAGTTTGGCTCTAAAATGTAGTCCTAGGATAGTCAAAAGTTTGACGCGCCTTGAACGTTTAATGTCTGCCGGTGGGAACGCACCACATGTCCTCTTAAGGGCAAACCTTAAGTCTTATTAACTATAAGTTTATTAAAATTATGAAACATTTAGACGTCGTTATAGGAATGTCCCAGCTTCAATTCAACGTTGTGTAAAAATCTTCATTAGGAAATAAGATGAATGTCAAATACACCAATCTTTTAAAACTCTTGGAGAATTTAAGTATTCGAAAGTAACTTTAATAGCTCACAATTCATCAGGCTTTGATTCCTATTTTCCGATAAAATCTAATTTTAGATTAACTAAAGCACCACTGTAAACTTCAAGAGGAATATTAACTGTTTCTTTACAAAATCCTTATACAACGGAAAATGTTAGTAAATATATTCAAAGATCTTTTCGATTTAAAAACAATATTAACGGTTGTCCTACTTTACGGGTATACAGCACCCGACGCCATCTTCATCGCAATATATTTTCGCTTATACTTATATTTACGAAACTTCCTTTCGTGACTTTTAGCGAATGTATGACCTCATTTGACCATGAGAGTCTTGAGTTACAATTCCACATAAACAACTAGAAAAAACAAGATAATGGTTTAAGGACGGATCGGGTGAGTCATACCCGTGTACTATTTGTATAGCTCGTTTTCAGTTCAATCTCGGAATTGCTAGTGATTGATGCTCAATAATCCACAAAATAGTACATCACAAAATCTTGAGCCAGAAGCCATAGAAAAACTGCGCAATTCAACATTGAAAAGACACATAAAATTTTAAATTTTGAATGGCAGTTCATCTCAATGCATATTTGTCATTCTAAGACAAATACCAACTTGGTACACTATGCAAAATGATAATTTGACTCGTAATAAGAAAGGATTTTTCAGTTCTGTGATGAACAGCACACCGCACGACCGAATAGTGTTGTATCAACCTTGCGGTGTCAACCTTGTTCGACATCATGAAGCGACCAATCAGAATCATTCACAGACATGAGGGAGTGCCATGCTCTTATTTGACATAAGCTTATAGAACAGGAAAGCGGTGAATAAGCCACATTGTGTATCCTTTCTTCGGCTCGTAGGATGGCCTCTCGTCCCAAGCGTCAATACAAAGACCGTGCCATTGAGGCTATGAATAATGTTGTGCAACGACGCTTCGAAGATAGTGATGAGGATGAGGACGACTCCTCCATGCAGATATTTGACAACGTCGCTAGTGATGAACAGGTTCCTGAGGAACAGTTCGACGAGTTGCCTGCGGACGACGAATCTCTACATGAGAATGATTAAGTGACCATGGACAGCGATTGGGAAACTGAATCAGATGATGAGAGAGCCGATGTGCCTATCCACTCAGACTCATATGTATCTTCCTCCGGACGTGTGTGGAAGACCAATACAGGTGTTACTGCGGGAAGAGTACCTGCCAGAAACATTGTACGTTTTACGCAAGGGCCTGCTGCAGGTGTGAATCCGTCAAATGAACGAGAGGCTATACTGATGTTCTTGTCAAAGACACTTACAACCACACTGCTTTACTCCAATTTGCAAGGTCGCCGAATCACCGTCAACTGGAATCGAGCGAACCCCGACAACCAGAAGTTTGTTCCTATTGATTTGCCAGAACTTGAAGCCTTCGTTGGATTGCTTATTTTGCTTGGAGCTTTTCGTTCGAAATATCGGGATGTGACGGAACTCTGGGGTGCACGCAATGGCTTTCCGATTTGTAGAGCAACTATGACTCGAGAAAGATTCTTACAAATCAAATCAGTGCTGCGATTTGATGACCCTTTGCGTCGCGATCACAGTGATAGACTTGCTCCGGTACGAGATGTGTTTCAAGAATTTAACGCTGATCTGTCTCGATTCTTCATTCCCAGTCCGTACTTGACTGTTGACGAGCAGTTGCTCGAGTTCCACGGACGAGTTCGCTTCCAGCAGTATATAAGCTCGAAGTCTGGAAAGTTTGATATAAAGTTCCTATGGCTTTGTTGTGCTGAGACATTCTATATCTTGAATGGGATTGTCTACATTGGTGTTGGAACTGTCAGGCCAAATGAGAATGTCACAACACTCGGCGTAACGATGCATTTGATGGCACCGTATCTGAGCACAGGTCGTCATCTAACTGCTGACAATTGGTATACTTCCATGGAACTGGTTGATGCACTCAGAGAGAAGAATACCACGTACATTGGTACCGTCAGGAACAATAACCGTTGAGTACCTGCCGTCGCAAAATCCACCGAGGGTCGTCAACGGAAGGACACGAAAGTTTTCTACGATGAGCAAGACACTGCACTTGTTTCATTCTGGGACAAGGGTCGAAAACCTGTGTTACTTGTTGATAACTTTCACAGACATGTTCCTGAACCCGAAGTGAATACGAAGGCCTCCACTGTTCTCGAGTACAACAGGACGAAATCAGGTGTCGACATCGCGGACAAGCAACTTCGTGGATTCAGCTGCAAGCGGAAGTGTCGGCGTTGGCCGGTCTCGATATTTTCCAACATGGTGGACATAGCTGGAAATAACGGTTGCATAGTGTATTACCACAAGCATCCTGAAGAAGCGAGAAAATGTCAACAGCACTACAAACTTCTCGTAAATGCGGGATATCAGCTGATGGACAAGCAAATCAAAAGACGCCTCCAGACACCAGCAAACCTTCGAGAATCTACAAAATCTGCCATGAAACTCGTAGGCTATGCGGTTACTCAAACTGAACACTTCGGAGGACTTCGTTTGGAGAAAAGTGTTCGATGTGCTTTCTGTCCTTCGCGCAATGATCGAAAGACATTCGTTTGTTGTGCAAAATGTGAGAAGCCTCGTTGCAATAGTCATCGATCTGACCTCTGCAAGGAATGTGTGTAGCTTTTCTTTCCAGCAATAACAACAGATGGTTTCCAGGAATTCATTGTCTTTTATTTACAATTTTATTGATGATTGATAGCATTTTACAAACATGTAGGCCTACATGCAAGCTTATACATGTATCGAATAGCCTGTACTAAGATAGACTACCAGACGGTGGGATGGGCCTGATTATACATATCAGCACGAGAGTTTATAATCTACTGGTATGTCTAATATGCACTGTAGCATGCCTGACTGTGATAACTACCGGTAGTAGCATCGTGATCAATGATATTACAGTTACTACATGTACCGGCACATGTATTCACAATGATGTTGAAGTTATTGGGTATATTCTTACCACAAATTTTTATTTTCATCAATGTTCAAGCGTGCTAACACATTATTAACAAAAACACTTAAAACGGAACAATAAAAATATGCAATGCGATGATATTACACACAGGTTATTTATACCCGCTTCGTCTTTAACTGCTTATTGAAAAGCGCGTAGGACAACTGTTAAAAAATCACCACCTCGAGGTACACTAGCACTACAAACTATTGTAATGAAATGTAGCTATCAACATGTGAAAACGAGTCTTTCCAAATGGTACGAGAATTTAAAAAATACTACGAATGTGTATAAAATAAAATATGAAATTTGGAGAAATAACACATGATAATTATAAAGAAAAAGAAAATGAATGGAAACCATATTTAGCTAATGATGTTCTTTCCCTAGCATTTTGTATCTTCAAATATAATAATGTTATGCAAGATTTAATTGGAGAAGATATAACTACTAATTTAGCATCTTCTGCTTTAACCTTCAATGGTTGGATGAAGAGTGTACAAAATAATAAAATAAATATTCATTCTCATACTGATTTATGGGCTAAAAATCATATTAGAAAATCTGTTAAAGGTGGAAGAGTTTCAGCAAATATAAGAAAATACATATCTCCATTTTGTAATATCTTCTTGCCAATATTACAACAATATTTACCTGGAAATAATTTAATAGATTTAACGAAAGAGTATAATCAGTTAAAAGTCAAGAATGAACTTGGTAAAGACAAGAATGATCTTTGTAAAGAAATTGAACATAAACTGCTCGAACAACAAAATGAATTTCTAATGGCTTTTGATGAAACATCACTATATCCATCAGCTATGTATGATGAAAATTCAGAATACCCTAAATCTGAATCAGCTAGAAAATTTCGACAAGAAGAAGAACGAGAAATAGTATCTAACTTTAATACTCAAACATTTAGACCTAAAACTGGAGTATTCTCAGTTGTGTTTCAATATCCGAATGATATGTTTTTCCAACCAGTTCCTACAAAAGATATAGTTAAAAATCAAAATAATAATTTTCATGAAAAAGTAATCAGGTTTAGGAATGGTATATGTGATGAGGTATTAACTTCTGTAGACATACAAGAAATTGTTAGATGTGGTGGAAAAATCTTACCTACTACAGATGGTATAATTTATGAAGAAAATTATCAAGTTTCACCATTTCGAAAATATATTGAAAAACTTTTTAATTTGAGAAAAAATACAAACAGAAGGAAACATTGTAGGCGATGAGTTAATTAAATTATTGATGAATTCGCTATATGGCAAAACTGTACAAAAAGACATAACCACTAAATATCATTTATGGAATGATGGAAAGTCCATTGAAGAAAAAATTTACTCAAGAAGTAAAAGATTTTGAAAAAGTAAATGATGAACAATTCTTAACGAAAGTAGAAATGGAAAATGATGAATTTCTTAAAGCTAATATTCAAAATGAACCTACATCATTTGTGCCGTCACATTTAGGTTCTTTTATTCTTTCTCACTCTAGAAGAATCATGAATAATTTTATTTTAGAAATAAATGGTTTCTAAGAAAAATACATTCATTATACAGATTCAGTAACAGCTGACACGCCTGTAATATTGAGAAAGAATAATTCATTATTTATTTCTAGAATAGATAGTATTGTAAACCACTATGAAATTAATCCGTTTGAGATTTATGGTGATATGAAACAAATTTCATTAGTAGATAATTTAGAAATTTATACTCATTGTGGATGGAGTAAAGTAAAAAAGTTATTAGACATTCTACAAATAAAAGTATTTATCGAATAAGAACAAAAATGGGAATAGTACGAGTAGATGTTACTGAAGATCATTCATTGTTAGATGAAACAGGTAATGAAATAAAGCCACAAGAATTAAATATAGGAACAAATTTACTTCATAATAAATTATTTCTACACGACAATACAATCATATTTGAACAAATTTTAAGTGATATTTATGTTAATGGTCCACCTAATTTAATATGTAAGCGAGCATTTATAGAAGGGTTCCTTTTAGGAGATGGTTTTGCTGGAATCCATAATTATAAATCAGGAGTCAAATATTGTTGCACTTTAAATAGCCAAGACCTTAGCTTCTTAATTAAATTAAAAACATGTATTAATGAAGTTTATGACAATGATTGTAAAATATATGATACAATGAGATCCTCTAGTGTATACAAACTTAATTTTCAAAATCCAAAACAATATGATCCTAAACAAACTGTAGTGAAAATTATGATAATCAGTTTAAAGAAAAACGTGTTCCTTATTATATTCTAAATGCTGAATATAATATTAGATATTGGTTCTTTGTTAGATTTTTGCAGTAGATGGGGAAAAGAAATCTTTTATTACAAGAAAACATACAAAATTTATTCGTTTTACACAGGAAAATAAAGAAACCTTTAGTGGTTTATGCAATTTGGCATCATCTCTAGGTATTAATTTAGTAGTAGACGAAAGACAAGATAAACCATTATGCTTTAGTGCGTGTCAAGTTAAAAATAATATTTCGAAAAATGTTACCACTGTAAGATATTTAAATAATAAACCACAATATGTTTATGATATTGAAACAGAATATGGCGCATTTAATTGTGGTTTTCCATTAATTGTAAAAAACACTGATTCAGTATACATTTCTAATGAACTCTTCAATAAATTAGATGCTGCTGGATATGTTGGGGGAGAATTGTGTCAAGGAAAAAATGATTATGGAAATGGTGGAATTATTTTCGCCATGCTTATTGCACCTAAAATAAAATATTGTATTACTGTAGATGAACAAGGAAGACTCAGTGAAAAGAAAACATTTAAAGGATATTCGCAAAATAAAGTAAAAGTAGAAGATTTTCTAAAATTATATTCTGGTAAAACATTAACGACTACAGTTAATAAACCATGGAAAAAATCTTTGGAAACTGGCATTAGTATTCCTGATAAAAATAATAGCACTGAAGAAAAAAGCTTTTCTGGTCAAATAAATATTCTTAAACGTCAAGCACCTGATGAATATGGTATTATGTTACCTTATGATGAAGAAGATAGACAAGGTGAAATATTTCAAAAATTGTCAGTGAGAATAATTTAAGTGATGATGATGACACGTGGGAATAACAAATTTATAATATGTAATAAATTTTTATATGTAATAAATGTATTATATGTAATAAATTTTAATATGTAATGAATTAAATGTTGACACATTATCTACATGTACTAATAAAATCATTTGTAAAAATATTTTACCTTTGGATAAAAAAATAGATTTAATTATAGATGAATTACATGAACAAGATATTTTTGTTATTATTTTATTATTACTCGTGAAAAAATTTCCTGAAAAATTTAATATTTTTTTTCTTATGTTAGCTACTTTAGATGATCAATTGCCTTTTCTCAATAAATTATTTTTGGACATTAATTTGTTTAAATTATCATCTGTTACATTACACGAAATTAAAGAACATACGTATATTGATGTAAACAAACGTATGTAACGGCTATAAAAGAAGTGCCTCCTGTAGAAAATGAAATAGGAATTTATTTTGTGCCAACTGTTAAAAAATTAATATGGCAAAAGAAATATTAGCATCTTTTTTTCCTCATATTTAATTTTATCCAATTTATAGAAGAATGAAAGAATCATTAGTTGAAATATTAAAAGATATTGGAAATATAACTAAACCGGTAATTTTAATAACTACTCCAATATTGGAAAGTAGTATAACTATGCCGAATGTTAGCAAAATTTAGATAGTGGATTAGTCTATTCTAAAGTGTTTTTTTCAGGTACTATACAACCTATTAATGAAAATTAATTATTTGGAATTATACCACGCATATCTTCTTATCATTAGAATTATTAAGATTATTAGAACCGTTTAATTTATTAGGTTCTCCAATATTATGTGGTTCATCTAAAATATCTCGTTGGTCAAAAGTATTATGTTTTGTGGGATTATGATGATTATGATAATGATTATGGTCATTGTTAATAGTAGAAGGTGTTGTCCACATATAATTTTTTTCTTGGTGTGCTAAACCATTAATATAAGATTTTAATAAATTGATATTTAAATTTGAAAATAATCCAACATATGTATTATTATCATATCTTTGGGGCATTTCTACCATTTTTCTTTTATAAACAGTATCTCTATAATATACTTGACATTATAAATCATCACTAAGTTTTTTACTTTCAATATGAATATGATATTGATTTAATTCATCCACAAATAATCTAATTTTAGATATCGAAAAAGATTTTAATTTTTTTACTAATTCTGTAGTGCTGATATAATTGATAATTTTAATTTCAATCCAATCAGTATTACTAATTGATAAAACTGCTCTAATAAACCCATATACACTATCATATCCTATGATAACCATATTTTCTTTATTCAGTTCTACATGTGCAACGTCATTATATTTGCTGACAATATCCATAAATTTTATAAATGGATAACCGGGAAATATACAATAGTTGGTATCAATATTGGGTAAACCTTTTGTCTGTTCTTTAAATATTTGAGATTGTAATTCAAATAATAGATTGACATTTATACAAGGATTATTGTTATTATCAAAACATTTATTTTCAAATCCTGATGATCTCGTCGAATAAGAAGAACTAGATGATACGGGCGAATATAATTTTTCTAAATTTGCTTTTTCAATTTTTTTCTTTTTTTAAGAAAAATTATGGCAATATAAATTACGGACTCATAGTCTTACACTCTTTTGAGTGTATTTTACCTCTATATGACCTCCGGAACATTACGGAATTTGTGTTCCTATACTCAAAAGAAGTAGTTCTGAGACTCTCCTCTCTTCCAGAATACTTAAGACTCTTTGGGGTATAAATTCATTATTTGAATATGAATGAAAATTATGTTAGTATAAATAAATATAATTATCTTAGTATAACTAAATAAAACTTATCTTAGTATAACTAAATAAAACTTATCTTAGTATAACTAAATAAATATACATTAACTTAGTATAAATAATAAAAATTATTATTCATATCTAAAAATTCTGATTCACATCTAAATTAGAAAAAAGCGTTACATGTCTTGGAAATTTTTTCTTCAATATAATTTTTTGACAACCTAAACACATTACTTTTACATTTAAACAATCCGTACACTGATATTTACTATCATAGAACTCTGACTTAGGTTTCATAATTTGACACATTTGACTCATTGCCATTTTTTTAATTTTTATTAGAAAAAAATTATTTTTTTATTCTTTAACCCATTAACGCCCGGATTTGTTTTAGCAATCAAAATTTGAAAATACCAGTGAAATTTTTCACAAATATCTATTCTCATTACAAATTCATCGTTTCCGAGAAATTTCGTTCCGTCATCTTTTTTCTACAGAGGTGGCATATCTGTATGCCATTGTCGGTACAGTTATCACTGTTACAGTAAGTGGTATTTTTTGAAACACCAAGTGTGAAGCCCAACGTTGCACTTTTCGCAGATGAGCTTTGATCTGCCATTAGAACACCCCTGACATCTTCTCTGTGTCTCGATCGTCACCGGCCAATGATCTTTGCGATCATACCTGTATGGATTTTGCAAGATCGGTGATCTCAAAATTGTCGACTTCCGTTCGCGACTACGGAATGACTGCTTGAAACCGATGATTCCTCCCAATTTTCAATTTTAGGACGTTTAGCTGCAGGTTCATCTACTTCATCATCACTATCCCAGGTTATTCAAATTTATTTCATCGGACTCGTCTTCTGGAGCACTATCTTCATCTGAATCATAATTGGGATTAGGTGGCGTTGCATAAATCGCACGAATTCGGGAGCTCCGTCTTATCCCACTTTCAGCGGTGTCCAACGCCTCTGCCAAGTTCGCCGTCTCGCAGAATCTCACGTACTTGTCGACCCTGCAAGCAGCTGGGGAATTCAGGCGATTAGAACACTAAGCGGCAGATTCACATGTCGTAAGAAACGTGTCACAGTCTAGTGGGTAAACTACGACAATCACGGCTGTGCGACGTGGGTTCGATCCCCAGCGCCGCTGACTTTTTTCACTTTGTTTTGTTGCAGTATCATTGTTTGAACTTTTTTCAACGTACAAATACATCATCCTTCTTGCAATGCTAAAGTCAATGATCGGTGATTGATTACCATCGCAGCGCATCCATGATTTTATGGAAAAAATGCTAATGAAGGTTCAATTATAGACAATAAACCTGTATAGTAATACCATAAACTTGTATTATTAGGATACTACTCTTTTCTGAAGTATTTTTACGCATAACTAAATCTGATGTCATTAGAAAAGGGCATTCTGCAATGCTCATCTGCTGACTTTTATTTGTCCCATGTGCCAACCCTAATTCAAGATTCAGGATTTATATATTTTTCACTACATCTGGGATGCATGTGACATAATGGCAGCGTACCAAATAAAGTACACTTTTCTATAATCAATTATTCACACTACACACCAATTACGAAACAAATCCACTATATTCATTCAAATAGTATCATTATTCATTACTTTGCCGACAGTTATGATGATGCAATATATTCAAAGTAGATAATTTCACTCTTACTCATTCACCATGTTTTTTGGTAGAAAATTGTTTCAAAAGTCGCGGGAAAAGAAACACTAAAAAAGATGTTGAGGAAATGCACGTAGTTCAGTGGTATTTTAAATGAATTTATTGTTTTAAACGTCATTGTCGCCGAACTGCATAGGTTTCGATCAAAAATATGTTACTCTTTCGGTGTACTATATTCATGCCATTGTCGTTAATGGGTTAAAAAATGATGTTACCAAAATGTTGGTGGAGGTGCATATATCCCGAATAATCGTGAATCAGAAATAGAAATAGAAAATTACATCATGAAAACTGGAGACGTTTTATTTGGCCAATTACATCTTTCTATTCTTCCACAACAAAATACAGAGTTAACGAATAAACAATATGTTGATACACAAATTAATGACTTAAAAGAAAAATATATAAATGATGTTTTGGTTCCACTGATGAATGAATTAAAGTTGCTTAAACTTCATGACAAATCATTAAGCGAAAAATTATTAAAACTTGATAAAAAGGATAGAGAGATAGAAGTAAATATAGCACAACTTTATAAAAAAATTCAGAACAATCAAAAATTTTAATATTACTTTCTATAAAGTTAAAATCTGCAATCATTAAAAATAAACATCAGATACAACCATTGAAAGAACAATTAGAAAATGAATTAGAAAAACTTCCTAAAAGATTTTAAAAATTTAAATAAGTGACAGGCTACATTCTGAAAAAGTGTTGATGAATTAAGTGCTAAAATTTCTCAACAAATGAAAAAGATAAATAAATGATAGTAAATGAAGTAAACTCACTTAATCAAAAAGTTGATAAAATGAAAACTCTTAAAATCAATTTAGAAAAAGAATTAAAGAAAAATTATAAAGGAAATAAAGAACAGTTAGATGCTGTTAAAAATCAGCTAGATGTTCTTAAAATTAAGTTGAAGGCTCTTAAAACGGATTTAAAGATGAATCAGCAGAAAATGGAAGTTAATAGAAAAGAAATTAATATACATCACACGCTGCTTAACGCAATAGAGAAAGTGCAAAAACAAATTAATAAAGTTATCACGCGGTTGTTGTCCATTCACAAACGCAAATCTTAATCATAAACGAAAATATTTTTCTCAAAAGTCAAATTTAATCCTAAAAAATGCCTATAATTTATAAACACAATCTTAAACATTTTGCTTCAAATAAAAGAATTGCCCATGAACCATCTATGAAATCTGTTTACCATTATAACAATGTAGAAACTATTCAAAAAGAAGGAGATGGTATATTTTCTGGCATCAGTGATATAACATTGGAAGTATCGTTAATGATAATAAAGATTTGATTACATCTGCTGCAAAAGGAGCAGCTGCTATAGGCAGTACAGCTAGTGCAATATCAAATGCTGGTAAGTCTCAAAACAAATTAAAACAACTAGAAACTATTCGTAAACTTAAGAATGATTCTGAAGAACTAAAAGAATTAAAAAAACTTTCAGAGGAAACAAAAAACAAAATTGCTAACATAGCAGCTGATAGTAAACATGAGGAAAAATCAATTGAAGAAATAAGAGGTAATGGTTTAACAAAAAATTCTAAAATATATTCTAAAAAAAAATCCTAAGGAAAAACAAAAAATTCAAATTATTTTTTATAAAAATGTGCTCCCTGATTGAAAGTAAATTTAAATTAGACTATCCTCCGTTCGTCAGTTACAATTAAAAAAAGAATGACTATATAAGAATTGCTATGAATCCCGGATCTTCCAGTAGAGTAAATACTGGAGGAGATTTAATCTTTGATGTTGACAATCAACAAAGTTATTTATATTTACCTGATTCATTTTTACACTGTGAATATTCTTTATATAGTGATGCCAATTTTACAACACCATTACCAGATACCGATATTATTGCATTGGAGAATAATTTTTTTCCAAGATTATTTACACAAATGCGTTTAGATGTTGCAACTCAAAATATAGAAGCAGTAAGTGATTCTCCAGGTGTAATTGGTACAATGCTTCGATTTGTTACAATTGGTGAAAATAATAAAAAGCATGAAATCGAAAGTAGGTTTCCAGAAAATAATGATGGTATAATTGTTGATGATTTGACTCACGCTGAGGAAGATGCTGCAGGAATTGCGGAAGATGTAAAAAACATTGCAAATCATTTAAATAAAAAAATATTGCATGTTAAGACAGACGTGAGTTTAACAAGAAAAGTAAACAGACCGTAAATTAATCATTGTCTCCATTATTCGGATATTTAGATTATGACAACATATCGCATCAATTAAAATTTAAATTAATAATTCATCGCACAGCAAATAATGAATTAATCTTTTATGGAAAGAGTGGAAAAAAAGTATATTTAAAAATTGATAGACTTGAATGGTGGATAAAACATATTACTCCTAGCTTAGAGGTTGAAACAGCTATTGCAAAAAGATTAAACACTAACAAACAAATTCCAGTAAATTTTCGTACTGCTAGTTCTGTAACTTTTTCTGAACAAAGATTTAATTGGCATTTTGCTAGAACTTCGAATATTCCAAGATATTTATTACTAACTCTTCAAAAAAAACGATTCTCCAATTTTTGATAAGAACAATAATCTTCTCCATATTAACACAATTTGAAGTTTACAAGTTGCTTTAAATCAAACCCGATATCCTATTGATCCACTAAGATTCGATGATACCAATAATAAATTTATGGAAGGATATGATGCTTATAGAAATCTATGTATAGAATTTGGAGGTGAACCACAATTAACTCCTGGAGATTGGAGACATTTATATCCTGTTTTCTGTTTCGATTTAAGTGCACAATCTGAAGATATTGTTAAAATGGTTGTGATGTAACAATTAATATTGAAAAGAAAGATTCCACAACTTCATTAATTGCTTATGGTTTACCGCTAGAGGATGCAAAATATTCTATTGAAATTTTTAATGAAAAGATGGTTAGGATAGGTTAGTAACCTAAGGACCTTTGGTCCGATCGGCTAAAGCCCAAGACTTCGTCGATAAGTTAATTTTTTTGGTAACTTAAATTTTTTTGTTAAAAATGTCGCAAGCGAAAAGTAATAACAAAACAGTTGAATTAAAACTACGTAACATTGTTGACAAAAATACTCCGAAATCTATTACTATTAATAAAAAGAAATATTACAAAAGTAAACCAATGATAGAGAGTATTAAATTTCAAGAAGAAAAGAATGGTGGAATTCTCCCATTAATTCCTCTTATAATAGGAGGTATAGCAGCAGCAGGAAGTGTAGCAGGTGGGACAACTTGTATTGTCCAAGCAGTAAATATAAATAAATCAGACAAGGCAGCATTAGAAGAACAAAAACTTCATAATAGGGAGTTGGAGAAAGTTGCTAGGGGTGAAGGAATAGTAGATGATTTTATTAGTAAATTAAATTTAGTTGATGAAGGGAAAGGAGTTCTCAAAAACATTCTACATGATGTTGATGATTTAATAGAAGTAAAAGAAACTAAAGATGGTTCTGGAATGATTAAGTCCTAGTATGATTAGGCAAATATATGATTAAGTCCTAGTATGATTAGGTAAATATATTGTTATAATGTTATAAATATATTGTTATAATGTTATAAACATATTGTTATAAAGTTATAAATATTTTTTTGTCTTTAAAATGTATTCTATAAACTCTACAAATTCTACAAGTTCTACAAATTCTACAAATTCTTCAAATTTTACAAGTTCTACAAATTCCGAAAACTTAATTAAATTAATAATTGCTAATTTAGATTTATTGAATTATCTATTAAACGTACATTCTGGCCATCGGTCACACACCGCACGGCTGTACACCGGAGGTGACATACAAAAAACATTAGAAAACTTTACTGGATTTATTTGGAGTAAATATTCAAAAGAAAAACATCTTCCTGCTCATTCATATACCGGTCCAGGAACTCGATTAGATATAAGACTAGATGAGAAAAATAATACAAAACCAGGTGAAGAACCAATAAACAGAGTTGACGCAGCACCTTATAGACACGATTTAGCTTATCGAAATCATGACCTAGAATCTCGTCATGAAGCTGATAGGAAAATGATAGAAGAATTGAATAATAATCAAAATCCTTCCTTTAGAGAAAGAATTGAAAGAATGCTTGTTAAGAAAGCTTTACAAGCTAAAATATTGTTATTAATTAGAGTTTATTAAATATAATTATTAAATTATTAAAAAAAATTATTAAATTGGGTTCACACAAAACTCATAACTCTGAAACCTACGCGTCTGAAATTCATAAAGAATATAGAAAGCCGAATATCTATTGAAGGTAAAAGTATTTAATAAAGATGATATTTGGATTGCTGATCTTATTCATATGCCGAATGAGTCTGATTCTAAATACGCATTAACCGTTATAGATTTATATACTAGACACGCTTGGGTGAAACCATTAAAAAATAAAAGTGGTTTAACAGTTAAATATGCGTTTGAAGAAATATTTAAAGAAAGTAATGGAAAGCCAAAGAAATTGTTTGTTGATAAAGGCTCTGAGTTTTATAACTGAAATGCTGAGCCATTATTTGAAACTGTTTATTCCACTGAAAATGCTGGAAAAGCTGTAGTAATAGAAAGGTTCAATAGAACATTAAAAAGTAAATTATTTAAGAAATTTACTGAACAAGGAAATCAGAAATGGTTAGAAATATTACCAGGAATTGTTGATAATTATAACAATAAGATTCATTCAAGTATTGAAGAAGCTACAAAGAATGCTTCTAACGATCCAGATTTGATAACAAAGAAGATATTTGAAAATGATTATGAGAATGAAAACGTAAGTCGATATTTAACATTGGAGATAGAGTTAGACTATAAAAATAAATTCGAAAAAGGTTTTGTTGGTTATTGGACTGAAGAAATATTCGAAGTTTATAAAATAAATCAAACTTATCCGATTACTTATGAAATATAAGATTCAGATAATGAGGAAATAAAAGGTAGATTCAATGAAAATGAATTACAAAAGACTGAGCTTTAGCTTCGCTTGAACTTTAATTACAAGCATCCTTTAGCTAGCCATTGAAACTAACGTTACGGGAATTAAATTCCCTCATTCAATTCTAACATAATATCAAGAAATACTACCTACTCCTTTTTCCAATTTGTATAAAACGTAAATACATAATTGTCCGCAATAAGTAGTTCCTGGATTTTAAATTTGAAATGTATTATACACACCATTACCAAGTAATTCTTTGACTTCATTTGTAGGGGTGAAGTCCGTATAAATCAAAATAATAGTTTTCTACATTATCAATATTCTTTCTCCCCGCAGACCAATTTACTCCTTTTTGTTCTGATGTGTGAAGATTTGTTACAAAATTCACTTCAGGTACATCTTTCATCAACTGCAATTCAACTCTCATTAACAAGTGAAATTTTTTTATTCCTAATTGATTAGCAATTTCCTTTAGGTCGAAATTTGTAGTTGTTTGTTTGCCGTATAATTTAAAGAACTTAGTCAGACCAAAAGCTCTGGGAGATAACTCAGTCAGATTTTCACCATTCATTTTAAATGAAGAAATTCTATTTCATAAATTTTATGAAAAGAATTGTTTGCCAGCATGAATTGAAGTGGTAGCAGCTGCGGCTTGTGGCAGACAATAGCGCCATATGCGGGTATGCTTTAGTCGCTTCGCTGGGGGCAAAGGTCATAGAGAATCTCTCTCTCTCTCAGAAACAGCTGTCGCCACAACTAGCTTGCCAAAACAAATGCCACATATTGACAATTTCATTCTTTCTGTGAGTGTTCTACAAGACTGACTGTGTCTGCAATTTTGTGCGTCTTCCTGCTACTGCAACAATCAATTTCGTTTCACCTTCAATTTGTTTATACTTCATCTCTGAATAAGACATCATCATCAACACGAAGGTGTGACAAATAATGAGTGCTTCTATTCATCGAGAATTCATCGAATTTTGTGATTAGATATTTCCACTTATCAAGGACGAGAAAAAAGAAATACTCAAAACTCTTATTGTTAATCACGAATTTTATTTTCAAAAGAAGACCAAACCAGAAACGAAAGACAAGAAGAACGAGATATTTTCTATAATAAGAGACTCTGTTTTCAATGGATAAATAATCCAACAACGGGTTGACATATAATGATCAGGCAACATGAACTATTCAAAACTGTGTTACGACCCTACAATCTTTGATTCATCAAGAAAAAGTACACAATATTTCTTCCTTATCATTAGCGGTTGACCAAGGATTTGTGATAACTAAATTGAAAGCAGTGGAACATTTATCAATGGTGGTCCTCACTAAAAAGTTGGAAAGTGACTATAATATTAAATTCTCTAGAAGATGTGTAACATTTCTAATGAAATTATATCGTCTTTCTCAAACTAACGCAAAACTTCGAACATCATCTTTAAGCGTATGCTATGTTTTCAAGAACTTCAAATATCTTGAAGATTACTTTGGTTTTGAGAAAGAGCAACAGTTGCTTCAAACTAGCTGAGAAATATTTTCTTCACAAGAATCAGGTATGTTAACTATGACTACTGACAAAATGTATGAGTAGCATGCATTAACATTTTATTTTATGAGACGGAATAAGAGAATGGGAATGGCATTCCCAGTTTATAAATGAAACATTGGTTGTTTTTTTATATTGTAAGACTTTGTTATATTATGTGACTTGAAATATCCATAACTGCACCAACTACTGGAATTACTAAAACACTCGAAGTTATTATAATTGTGAATACCCCTAAACTTACTGTTATAAAGATTCCAATTCCTTGTGTTACATTCATAACTTTAGACCATCTCTTTCTTAATTTTTTATAATGTTCTAATCTTAATAATAATTGTGATTCCTTATCTTTCATATACCTAACTCTATCTTTATGTCTTTCTTCGTGCAAACCGAAGGTTCGATTTGTCATATCCATTTCACTTGTATTTAATTGTGATAACGAAGGATATATTTTGGAAGTTTCTTCCATTTTCGCCGTTGTCGAAGTTTCTTCCATTATTATTCCGAGGAAAGGAAAGGTTTCTTCCATTTTTTAATACAAATTTTGATATTTTTTCGGTCTAAGTGGAAAGACTACATAAATTCTTAAACTACGCGAAATTGATATTTGTAATATTTTTTTCGCTAAAAATTACAAGTGTGTAAAATTTGTAAAACATTGAAAAATATTCGAAAAAATTCGGGTGGGTATGACATCCGGTTCGGAGCGAAGCGAAGCGACGCGGAGCTACCCTATACTACTGGCCTCTGTTTTATCGTCCGAGGCTCCTTCCGCCCGCTAGAGACATTTTCCTAAAAATTCTAACTCTGTCGTTTTTCAGAGATTCCTAAAATTAAAAAGTCACTCTCAAACCAAAAGGAAGGAACGAAGAAAAATACAGACGACCACTCGCCCTCAGCCAAGACCAGAAGACATCCCTGCCAAGAAGGAGACAGAAAGGAAGGAAGGGACGACGACAACAGGCGCTGAGCCAAGACCAGAAGACATCCCTGACGAGGGGGGGAGATAGAAAGGAATAAAGGGACGACGACCACTCGCGCTCAGCCAAGACCAGAAGACATCCCTGCCGAGGGAGGGGGAGACAGAAAGGAAGGAAGGGACGACGACCACTCGCGCTCAGCCAAGACCAGAAGACATCCCTGCCGAGGGGGGGAGACAGAAAGGAAGGAAGGGACGACGACCACTCGCACTCAGCCAAGACCAGAAGACATCCCTGCCGAGGGGGGAGACAGAAAGGAAGGAAGGGACGACGACAACTCGCACTCAGCCAAGACCAGAAGACATCCCTGCCGATGGGAAGGGGTGACAGAAAGGAAGGAAGGGACGACGACCACTCGCGCTCAGGCAAGACCAGAACACATCCCTTCCGAGGGGGGGAGACAGAAAGGAAGGAAGGGACGACGACCACTCGCGCTCAGCCAAGACCAGAAGACATCCCTGCCGGGGGAGGGGGGGAGACAGAAAGGAAGGAAGGGACGACGACCACTCGCGCTCAGCCTAGACAAGAAGACATCCCTGCCGAGGAGGGATACAGAAAAAAAGGAAGGGACAACGACCACTCGCACTCAGCCAAGACCAGAAGATATCCCTGCTGCTGGGGGAGACAGAAAAGAAGGAAGGGACGACGACCACCCGCCCTCACCCAAGACCAGAAGACATCCCTGCGAAGGGGGGGGACAGAAAGGAAGAAAGGAAGGGACGACGACCACTCGCACTCGGTCAAGACCAAAAGACATCCCTGCCGAGGGGGGGAGACAGAAAGGAAGGAAGGAAGGGACGACGACAACTCGCGCTCAGCCAAGACCAGAAGACATCCCTGCCGAGGGGGGAGACAGAAAGGAAGGAAGGGACGACGACAACTCGCACTCAGCCAAGACCAGAAGACATCCCTGCCGAGGGGGGGAGACAGAAAGGAAGGAAGGGACGACGACCACTCGCGCTCAGCCAAGACCAGAAGACATCCCTGCCGAGTGGGGAGACAGAAAGGAAGGAAGGGACGACGACAACTCGCACTCAGCCAAGACCAGAAGACATCCCTGCCGAGGGGGGGAGACAGAAAGGAAGGAAGGGACGACGACCACTCGCGCTCAGCCAAGACCAGAAGACATCCCTGCCGAGACGGGGGAGACAGAAAGGAAGGAAGGGACGACGACCACTCGCACTCAGCCAAGACCAGAAGACATCCGTGCCCAGGGGGTTGGAGACAGGAAGGAAGGAAGGGACGACGACAACTCGCGCTCAGCCAAGACCAGAAGACATCCCTGCCAGGGGGGGAGACAGACCGAAAGGGAGGGACGACGACCACTCTCGCTCAGCTAAGACCAGAAGACATCATTGTGGAGTTGGGGGGGCTGACTGAACGGAAGGAAGGGACGACGACGACTCTCACCCAGCCAAGAACAGAAGACATTCCTGCCGCGGGGGATGACAGAAAGGAAGGAAGGGACGACGACCACTCGCGCTCAGCCAAGACCACAAGACATCCCTTCCGAGGGGGAGGGAGACAGAAAGGAAGGAAGGGACGACGACCACTCGCGCTCAGCCAACACCACAAGACATCCCTTCCGAGGGGGGGAGATAGAAAGGAAGTAATGGACGACGACCACTCGCGCTCAGCCAAAACAAGAAGATATCCTTGCCGAGGGGAGACAGAAAGGAAGGAAGGGACGACGACCACTCGCACTCAGCCAAGAACTGAAGACATCCCTGCCGAGGGGAGGAGACAGAAAGAAGGAATGGACGACGACCACTCGCACTCAGCCAAGAACTGAAGACATCCCTGCCGAGCGGAGGAGACAGAAAGGAAGGAAGTGACGACGACCACTCGCGCTCAGCCAAGACCAGAAGACATCCCTGCCGAGGGGGGGAGACAGAAAGGAAGGAAGGGACGACGACGACGACTCGCGCTCATCCAAAACAAGAAGACATCCTTGCCGAGGGGGGAGACAGAAAGGAAGGAAGGGACGACGACCACTCGCGCTCAGCCAAGACCAGAAGACATCCCTGCCGAGGGGGGGAGACAGAAAGGAAGGAAGGGACGACGACAACTCGCGCTCAGCCAAGACCAGAAGACATCCCTGCCAGGGGAGGGAGACAGAAAGGAAGGAAGGGACGACGACAACTCGCGCTCAGCCAAGACCAGAAGACATCCCTGCCGAGGGGGGGAGACAGAAAGGAAGGAAGGGACGACGACCACTCGCACTCAGCCAAGACCAGAAGACATCCCTGCCGAGTGGGGAGACAGAAAGGAAGGAAGGGACGACGACAACTCGCACTCAGCCAAGACCAGAAGACATCCCTGCCGAGGGGGGGAGACAGAAAGGAAGGAAGGGACGACGACAACTCGCACTCAGCCAAGACCAGAAGACATCCCTGCCGGGGATGGGGGAGACAGAAAGGAAGGAAGGGACGACGACAACTCGCACTCAGCCAAGACCAGAAGACATCCCTGCCGGGGATGGGGGAGACAGAAAGGAAGGAAGGGACGACGACAACTCGCACTCAGCCAAGACCAGAAGACATCCCTGCCGGGGATGGGGGAGACAGAAAGGAAGGAAGGGACGACGACCACTCGCGCTCAGCCAAGACCAGAAGACATCCCTGCCGAGGGGGGAGACAGAAAGGAAGGAAGGGACGACGACCACTCGCGCTCAGCCAAGACCAGAAGACATCCCTGCCAGGGGGGGAGACAGAAAGGAAGGAAGATACGACGACCACTTGCGCTCATCCAAGACCAGAAGACATCCCTGCTAGGGGAGGAGACGGAAAGGAAGGAAGGGACGATGACCACTCCCGCTCATGCAAGACCAGAAGACATCCCTGCTAGGGGAGGAGACAGAAAGGAAGGAAGGGACGACGACAACTCGCGCTCAGCCAAGACCAGAAGACATCCCTGCCGAGGGGGGGGAGACAGAAAGGAAGGAAGGGACGACGACCGCTCGCGTTCAGCCAAGACCACAAGACATCCCTGCCGAGGGGGGGAGACAGAATGGAAGGAAGGGACGACGACGACGACTCGCACTCAGCCAAGACCAGAAGACATCCCTGCCGAGAGGGGGGAGACAGAATGGAAGGAAGGGACGACGACAACTCGCACTCAGCCAAGACCAGAAGACATCGCTGCTGAGGGGGAGGGTGACAGAAAGGAAGGAAGGGACGACGACCGCTCGCGCTCAGCCAAGACCAGAAGAAATCCCTGCCGAAGGGGGGGGGCAGAAAGGAAGGAAGAGACGACGACCACTCGCGCTCATCCAAAACAAGAAGATATCCTTGCCGAGGGAGGGAGACAGAAAGGAAGGAAGGGACGACGACCACTCGCGCTCAGCCAAGACCAGAAGACATCGCTGCTGAGGGGGAGGGTGACAGAAAGGAAGGAAGGGACGACGACCACTCGCCCTCAGCCAAGACCACAAGATATCCCTGCCGAGGGAGGGAGACAGAAAGGAAGAAAGGGACGACGACCACTCGCACTCAGCCAAGACCAGAAGACATCGCTGCTGAGGGGGAGGGTGACAGAAAGGAAGGAAGGGACGACGACCAATCGCGCTCAGCCAAGACCAGAAGACATCCCTGCCGGGGATGGGGGAGACAGAAAAGAAAGAGGGAAGGGACGACGACCACTCGCGCTCAGCCAAGACCAGTAGACACCCTTAACGAGTGGAGGGGGGAGACAGAAAGGAAGGAACGGACGACGACCACTCGCGCTCAGCCAAGACCGGAAGACATCCCTACCGGGGGAGGGAGACCGAAAGGAAGGAAGGGACGACGACCACTCGCGCTCAGCCAAGACCAGTAGACATCCCTGCCGAGGGGGGGAGACAGAAAGGAAGGAAGGGACGACGACCACTCGCGCTCAGCGGAGACCAGAAGACATCCGTGCCGGGGATAGGGGAGACAGAAAAGAAGGAAGGGACGACGACCAATCGCGCTCAGCCAAGACCAGAAGACATCCCTGCCGAGGGGGAGATAGAAAGGAAGGAAGGGACGACGACCACTCGCGCTCAGCCAAGACCAGAAGACATCCCTGCCGAGGGGGGGGGCAGAAAAGAAGGAAGGGACGGCGACCAGTCGCGCTCATCCAAGACCAGAAGACATCTCTGCCGGGGGAGGGAGACAGAAAGGAAGGAAGGGACGAGGACCACTCGCGCTCATCCAAGACCAGAAGACATCTCTGCCGGGGGAGGGAGACAGAAAGGAAGGAAGGGACGAGGACCACTCGCGCTCAGTCAAGACCAGAAGACATCCCTGTCGGGGGAGGGTGCTCTGTTTAAAGTTGAGGGTCTGTTACTAGTCATTTTCAAAGACAGTTCAGAAAATGCTTATTATGAAATATACGAGTATATCTATTAATTTTGTATAAAACAAAATTGGGAGTACATATATAAATATATATATATGTACAAGTCATACCATACAAATACTAAGCACTATCAAAATTCAAATTATGTACACTTATCGCACTTACGGAATATTATTGAAAGTCTTTCACAAACAAAGTTTTTGCACAAATATTACAGCAATTTTTTTGTCATTTTATTTTTCTTTGATCTTCTGTCATTGTCACCGACAAGGGCTTCCAAACAATTAAACATCTCCCTCTCTCTGATGTCGTTGCGGAATCATCAGTTGAGGTGCCAGGTTGATGCAATTCATTTGTAAAGCGCTATAGTGCTGTCAGTGTTGTATTGTTTAGACAAGATCGGTCTGCGATGCGCTCATCAATTCTTTGTCGGACCAACTGCTGCCCCATTGAAAATATTATTTCTCGGCGAACTCCTTTCCTCACTTCGTTAGCGCCTTGCCCTCGGTTTATCAATAGAATTGTCGAAGCATTTACTTCAACAACTCCAATCAGGAAAAAGAAAACCGTGGTATGCCAACGACGTACAGCAGGTTTGAAAATGTAGTTTACAATTATTGTGTCCATTGAGTCAACGCCGCCTTTTGTAGCATTGTAACAGATAATTATCTCTGATTTCTTTGTGTTGCTGTCAACAAGAGGATTGTGGTTTTTAGTGCTCAATGCCAGCACTAGTTTCTTCGGTTTCGGACAATGGGACACCAAGGTCACACCATTACGGAAAGCAAATACATTCGTCTCAGCTTCTCGATTCCGAGGATCAGTCAATTCAGTCGGTAAGTACTTGCGACGTTTATTGACAGTACCCACTACAGTAAGCCGTTCGGTGCTAAATTCTTCTGCCAAAGGTATCGATGTGAAGAAGCGGTCCATCGTGATATTTCGTCCGGTACCTTTCAATTCATTGGTCATATGTTTAACCATTGTCGGAACATCCTCGAAATAGATTGTCGGTGGAGAATTGTCTGAGTCGTTTGGTTTGCCGGAATATGACCACATCTTCCACATATAGCGATAATTTGCATCGGTAGCGGTTCTTATAATAACTCCATACTTTCCAGGTTTACTTGGTACATACATTCGAAAGGGGCATCTGCCTCGAAAACGTACCAAGGTCTCGTCTAAAGTTACGCATTCAGATGGCAGGAAATGTTTTCTCAGGTTCTCATCAACTTTATCGAATATTCTCCTTAATGGACAAAATTTGTCTCTTTGTCTTCTTTCTTCTCGAGACTCCAATTCGTCGAAAGAGATAGTTTTCATTATCATAGCGAACCGTCTCGATCCCATGGTGGCCCGAAATATTGCAGGGCCAGTTTCATGGTGAAAAATTTGAGGCAAAGTCAAATTCTTGTAGAATCCACGAAGTATACACAAGCCGAAGAATGCATATGTACATCTCACTATGCGTGATATCCCGAAGTTTATGAGCCGTCTTGTCTAGCGTGTTGGCTGTGCAGGTGTCTTCAATTCTCTGTCGCTCAATTCGTAATTTGTCGTTGGTATGCAAGAGTATTTCATTTACAATTTCATCGATTATGAATAATTTGAAAGCATCTGCTTCAAATGTCGTATTCCTTGCTGAACTGCCATTGACGCCGACGACGGCGCACGCGAGGCGGGGCAGCATGCTACTCGGCTCTGATACCTTGTAGATCAGGGCGTGATCGATACGGTCCGACGTCAGTTTGAGTTTGAGGGCGAAAATCAGCTTGATCTAATTTCAGTTGTGAATAAGTCAGTTCTCGGTGAGTAACAGGTGCTGGGGAATCATTGTCAGACTCATCAGATAAATCGTCGACGTATTGATGGAGTGCATCGTCTTCACTTTCCGACTCATTTTCCGACTCAGTATGTTGAGAAATATCACTATCTTCTGATTCTTCTGATTGTTCTATGAGGGCGGCAATTTCCGAAGGTGAAAGTCTGCGCACATTGCGAGGCATGATGCTGGCGATGACTAATTACCAAGATTCTTCAAAAGCTGTCATTATGTATTCAAGTTGTTGAAACAAACACTTCATTGCGATTGTCTAATAAAGGATGACCAATACTAAATGATAATGTATATGGGAAACTCGCAAGTCAATGAGCATTACAATTCACTACGTAATGTTGCGACAAACGTTTGTGTGTGTATCCCCAGAGACTCCCATTGAAAGTTC
>CAJQUW010016670.1:0-12084 GCA_907163375.1 Prostheceraeus crozeri
TCACAATGGCCACAATTGTCGCATTTGAGCAAGCAGTCTCAAAACAAACACCTGTTTTAAGTACCGAAATAGATGTTCGCATCCCTATTCTAATTCACATACTCTAATTCAATTTCGGAACAAGGCGTTCCGAATCATTGAGTATGATCTCAATTCGCCTATCAATCGGAACGCGGTTCCTATTTACATGTTCCTATCCATGTTCGCATCCATTCGCAATTCGGAACATGTTCATATCCATGTTCGCATTCGCAATTCGGAACACATGTTCCTATCCATGTTCGTATCCACTATCAGTGCGTCCGCAATTCTAACTACTAGCCTATACCATTTATAAACGAACAACGATCGAAATAAGTAAGATGTGAGTTGAGAAAAATCTCTATTCTAAATGTAAAGCCTGTTTTTGTTACTCCTCCATCTGAACTTTAAAATCAAAACTTCAGATGCTTTCATATGGCCACGCTTGTTCTCTAGGTATGTACAACAATTGAATGATGTCCAACGCCAAAAAATAAATACAGCTCTGCGTATAGGTTCAATGTCATAACAATCACATGCTTGATCACGTCATGGAATTTAGCGCTTTAAGCTTTGATGACACATAGAAAATGGACGATCTAACACATAGAAAAATACACTACTAACAAATAGGTGACAGTAAAGTTCTACGTTAATAAAATAGATAAAGAGAATAAATCAGAAGAATTAATGATGAAAGACGAAGGAAAAATAAACGATCCTTTTGAAGACATAGAACTGGCTTCAAATGTTGGATCGCCACACTTTCACAAATCGCAAGGCTCAAAACTTGCTTAAATACCCGAACTCCATTGTCAGGTTGATGAAACACATTTAGCTTCTCTGGGCAGTCACATAAATGACTAGACTGGGGTGGACATAATCAGACTGGGGTGGATTCTTTACTTTGGTCACGTTTGACGAAAGAAGCCATCTCGGAAGATGCTCCCTCTCTCGCGCGTGGTCAGACAAGTAGTAAGCAAAACTCCACCACTGGACCGCGCAAGATGGCCGCCGTCGAAAAAGTCGCTGACGTCCCCCCCTCCTGTCCGTCGAGTCGGTCGTGGTGTGCCGCCGTGTTGCTTCCAGTCTGACGTCCCCCCTCCTGTCCGTCGAGTCGGTCGTGGTGTGCCGCCGTGTTGCTTCGAGTCTGACGTCCCCCCCTCCTGTCCGGCCGTCGTATAGCGCGCGGTGATGTGCTGTCCAGGTTGGCGTGGTGTGCCGGCCAAGTTGGGAGGGTGGACTGTTGTAGCTCACCTGAAAAACTCCTAAGTGTCAGAGTGGCTTTGTATGGGTAAAATTTTGAAAATTTTCCAAAGTGTGTCATTTCGACCTGGACCCTCACCAAAACATTTTTCATCAAATTTCACGGACCCCCCCCCCGACAGCAATCTTCTAACTTTGGTTCTAGTGGACGGATTTTGTCTTACAGCTACTCGTTTGAAAGAGGAGAAAAAACTGCTCGACGCCATTTTCGCCGCGAGTCAATCGGACCAGCCGTTCAAAAGTTAGAGCAGTTACAAGATTTTAGGTCGGAGCTCACCTGAAAAAATCCTAAGTGTCAGAGTGGCTTTGTATGGGTAAAATTTTGAAAATTTTCCAAAGTGTGGCATTTCGACCTGGGACCCTCACCAAAGCATTTTTCATCAAATTTCACGGACCTCCCCCCCTCGGGAGAGCTCGCTTCGATCTTGGCTTCTAGTGGACGGATTTTGTCGTGCAATAGCTCGTTTGAAAGCTAAGAGTGAGACAAATTCACTGAAAGAAACGGCTTGTTCATATCTGTCTTCGTTTAGATGTGAGGCGCCATTTAAGATTTTAAGAGGCTGTCGAAAAACGACAGAGTTAGAATTTTGGATGTTTTGGGCTGTAGCGCCAAAACGAGGCATCGGATGGGAAAACGGAGGCCAGATTCGGATTCAGCGTGAAATTCTGCATCAGTATGATGAATTTGAACGCAATCGGAGAGAAAAAGTTTCGCTGACGTCCCCCCCCCCCCCGGCACCGATCTTCCAACTTTGGTTCTAGAGATCGTAGAAAGTCGTGCAATAGCTCGTTTGAAAGCTAAGAGTGAGACAAATTCAGTGAAAGAAACGGCTTGTTCATATCTGTCTTCGCTTAGATGTGAGACGCCATTTAAGATTTTGGGAGATTGACGAAAAACGATAGAGTTAGAATTTCCTAAGAAACAGCTCCAGCGGGCGAATGAAGGCTCGGATTGGTAAACGGAGGCCAGATTTGGAATCAGCTTGATGTTATTGTCCAATGAGGATCATCATCCAATGAGAATCAAGCATTTCTATATAAATAGCGAGCCTTCCACAGTGAGAATCATTCCATCGTTGAATCGCACGAGTGACGGACGCACATTTTCTCTCTCTAGTTCCCAATTCTATTATCCAACTAAAATGGTAAGTCGCTACTTCCCTCCCTCTCCTCCCTTGAACGTAAACTTAATACAATCTTTTTCATTTTCAGGCATCTACTCCATCTGCAGCACTAGTAGGACAAAATGGCGGTCAACAAGGTTCGCTACGATCAGATCATCTACAACTGAGGCCAGTGGAAGAAACAACCAAGGTACATAATCCTACACCGCTACAGCGTAAATTTAAACAAGTCTTGCGTTATGACGATCATGGCGTAGTACTCCAAACGGGAATGCTCCCTTCCACGGATGTCAAGATAATGCACAATCAATATGGGGACTACATACTGATCCCGGTGAGTCCGTACATTCGCCACCAACTTGATATTATTGAGGAGTACGTGACATTAAATATGGACATTCCTAATCCTCTTGCTCAAGAGTGGAAGGCGAGAGATGACAAGGATACTCCCTATAGAAAGATTTGGGATGGTAATCAAATTTGCCTACCGGTATCACATTGGTGCACTTACTATAAGAAGGAGGGAGATCATTCAACACCCATCACATGCGACGAGCTCGGAGAAGGTACTTGGGATATCCTTTTCAAAGTGAATGGGCTATATTATGGTCGTCACAAGGATAATAAAATAGCCTCTCTCTCCATGCATATGGAATCCATCCTATATATTCCAAAACCACCCAACGTGGACGACATAATTGATCAAATCCTTAACAGCAGTGGTACGAAGCGCAAGTCGGAGAAGAATGCTGCATCAAAACGCAAATCAAAGAAGGAGAATTACTAGTCCTTTCCTAACTCTACCCTATGACAATTCGCTTATGTGCTTTGAGTGTCGTAGACGTGGTCTTATTAGATACATTTTACTTCTTCGTTGCCATCATATCATTTGTGTATTTTGTCGTGAAAAGCATCGATGTAATTCTTCATTTTGTAATATGTTATAGAACGTTTCCTTAGATGTGTAAATTTCCGTTTTAGGCTTCTATCATCATTTTTATGGATTGTGAGGGTGAACCTGTACAGGAGCTCAGTGCTATTGCTATGAACAATTGGACATATCAGATTGTTAGTGTCTATCATCAACATGCCAACTGCAATCCCAATGTTGATCAATGGGCGAGAAAACACATTCATGGACTTAATCTGAAATATTTGCAAGACTATGGCTTTTCTTGTGAGACTGCTCTTCTTATTGACTTTAAACGATGGTTAGCTGCTTTCAATGTTATACGCATCTTTTGTAATAATCCTGGTAAGGAGAGGAAAGTATTTCCCAATCTAATCATTGATGATATTTTGCTCCCACCTTGGGATAGTAGAGTGAATCAACATTATCATGAAGTCACGAAACGTTTTAAGGATTTGTGTGTTCCTATTTTGTCTGTTCGTTGTAGTAGCTACGTTCATAACCAATGCTTCTTTCCTCCTTACCTCAGCACTGCCAAAGTCCTGTATGGTTATCATTGCTCGCTGTATGGTAGTTACCAGCTGTATCTATTTTATCTGTTTCAAACCATTGATTTATAATGCATGCTTGTTACTATTATTCAATAAATGTTACTATGAGAAGAGTTGTTTTCATGCAATGGATGGGTTAGATAAGGGGCGATCATGTCTTTCTCAAACGACTGCGGAACATTACATTTTCATAGGCAAAGTTTAAAAGGAGCTGTTCAAGATTATGTGATAAATTTTCATAAAGATGAGACCGACATCGAAGCAGTGGTCGATGATGCTCGCACTCTATTTCTAGAGTTAATGAATACATTCTCTGATAGCATTGTCATGGCGCGATTAGTTGCGAAAATTAAGTTTAGTCATTTTGGAAAGGAAGAGGTGGAAAGTCGCTCTTTCCATTTTGCGTCTTATTCAATGGAAGTGGTAGATCACCCCCAAGAATTTTTTAAAAGACATATGATAAAAATTGCTGAACGTCTTAACGCATTTAACCATCATGGTAGCAGTCTAGTGATTGAAGCGATTTCAGATATTCACATTCAACTTTCCATAAAGAAAAATTGAAAATGCAGTGGTACTTGATTGTAGCACAACTGGTTTTCGAGCTATGTCTGCTCACTCTCGAAGTATATTCCTTCTGTACATGTGTCTATTATTTAGAAAAGGCTAGCAAATTCATATCTTCAAGAAGACTTGCTATAGACATCAGTAACGGTGAAACTATGTGTTGTGATGTATGTAAGCGAAAGGATGGAAATGAAAAACGCATCTTCAAGAGATGTAAGCATGCTTTTTGTCAACGCTGTTTCATGCGTAATTGCATTCAAATTTGCAAATGTAACCACTGTGATATTGCTCATTTCGAGTGTCACTTATGCCGCAATAGTTAGTACCTATGCAAATGTGGTAACGACAGGTTTTAGCAAAGACTAACACGGAAAATGGCGAAACGTAAAATGACGAAACGTAAAAGTCAAAAGGTTTCTTCAGCCATTCAAGCTCTCCGACGAATGAAAGCAATGACGGGTAGTACACGACGTCTCAACCTAAGTGAAAAGTTACATTTGGAGCAGAGTGCGTTTCTAAATTTACCAGTGATGTGATCATGATCACGCACTTTCTTAATTTTCAAAAAATTTTCTTAATTTAACAATCATATGATTCCCAATTGCAGCGTAAGTCACTACATATGTCAGATGAAGACAAACAAAAATTTGAAAGTTGCACATCGAGCCCTAAATGTCATCAAACGTTTTATGACATTTAGGGCTCGATGTGCAACTCTCAAATTTTTGTTTGTCTTCATCTGACATATGTAGTGACTTACGCTGCAATTGGGAATCATATGATTGTTGAAATTTAGCAGCTTTATCGAGAAATTCTAGAAATTTTGAAATGCAATCTTCACCTTGCCAAGTATGCATTTTGTTTTGTCTATTCCTAAAGTGGTCATGCCATACTTCATAGCAGGATATGGCTGCTGGCTTGTGGATGATATCATCAATGTAGCATTCTATGTCTGCGTAAATGACACGCAGGGGACTTAATTCATCACCATTATCCCTATGTGAAAATATTTTATCTTTGGGCATGCGTTCCATTTGTAATTTACCTCGCTTGCTTAATGAGTTTCAAATTTATCTTTACTCCAAAAGGAGCGGATGCAGCGGTCGCATACATAATGTTCACCTCTTTTAGAGTGCCCCAAGTGAGTGTACAAGCGAGAGATTTTGGGAATACCACAGTAGTGCCATTCCTCGCTATCATCTTGTTTTACTAATAAGAGGTTGACTACACGTTCATAACAAGTTGAACGTGAATTATAGCGGGCACCCTTCAACCCCTTCTCCCACACGTGAACGACAATTTTAATCTGATTATGTTTTTCGAACGTTTCTACATCTTTGATTTTCATGTTGTTACTATCACAACCTTCAAAGTCTAGTTCATCCTCCCACTGTCTATAGCTATAGGTGCGATCTCGGTGCGCGTTGATATCATTATAGTGAAGGATGGATAGGACTGCATATTTGAAACACTGTGATTTACAATCAACATTGATGACAGCTTTCTTATTATACATCGTTTTTGGTAGTTTAAATGTGCCTCGAGCTGCATGACTTTCTAATAGGGAAATTTTGAATATGGCTGAGTCCACACCATCAAAAATGAGAGCGCTGTCGCGTTGATTGAATTTATCTACATTTGATTTTAAACATTGAATGTGAAAATTTAGCCAAGACTCGCAGTCTACAACTTCGGTTGCGGAAGAGGAAGGAACATGAAACTGTATTCTCTCCGTCACTTGACCCGTTTGAAAATCTATCTTAATATATTTTAGTTTAAGGTAGATGAGCGCCTTCATTCTAAAATTGTCTAAATTGTTGAAGAGCGCTTCGATAATGTTAGAATTTTGAAGGAGCCACTCAGGAAAATCTACTATTTGAGTATTGGACTCCATGCAGTAGTCGCGTACTAAATTATTATGTGAAACATTAATGAGGGAGATGGTAGAGGTACCGTTGGTGTAGTGATCATTTGCATGCGTGTGTTGAAGTCTGTGCGAAGATCGCTGAAAGTGACTATCAAAAGAAAGAGGGCACAAATCGCAAGGAAAGGAGATGTCATCGTCAGAATCAACTTCACCTCCGGAGATTGACGCCGCTTTGCGTTGACACACACGTTGTTTGATGTGCCAAAGGAGACTGTGCTTCCTTGTAAACATATGTCCGCAGTCGGCACATTCCCACTCGTTGCCTTGTCGCGAGAGTCCTGAGCTGGAACTCACATCACCTGAAAGAGAAATCATTCTATCATCTCTGTTCAAGTCTCAGTGTATTGTTACAACCTACTTTGACTCAACAACTCTAAACTTTCCTCGAGAAGGGAGGGCGTTGGTGATGAAGTTGATGCCTGAAATTGAGGAAGATGCTATTAGCCACACGTTTGAGGGAGATGAGTGAAGAAATTTTCAACTTACCATTTCAACGAAATCGAGTTTAAGGTTGATACTTCAACAAGATAGAGACTTCACGAGAGAGCAGTTCACTTGTACGCCTCAAATATAGAATTCGCCAGAGAACACTTCACTTATATGTCACAAAGACAGAGTGAAATGACACGAATGTCACTTTACATATATACTTTCATATTCATCATTCATTGGCTGTTCATTCTGATTGAATGCTTGTTGATACTTAAGAATTAGAAAACATTTCAAAGTCATTATTCACAGTCAACATGACAAGCCCTCCGACAACATCAAACACAAAATTCTCTTCTCCATGCTCAACACCAAAGGCGCTCGTTGCACCAAACGCTCCAACGAAGGGGAAGGTAGAGAAGGTGTACCGACTGGACAATATCAGAAAGTTGTCATTACCAGCGGACGACGAAGAGAGTGTATGTGAGAAGGAGTGTCCCGACTTAACAGGCGTGAGGTGGAAGTATCTCCAGTACGATACTGACGATGTGATGGAGATCACCAGCACCAAATTCCTCCACCAATTATGGGAGTGGTACACCCCTAACTCCCAGCCACGAACTATGGCGGAGTGGGAATATATCGACAAAGTGAGGCTTGCAGTGGAAGAACGATTAAAGCAAGTGAACTGTTTTTGTGATCTATGTGAAGCCAGACTCTGGGACGATATTGACGATGAATACCTTTTGAAATACATGCCATAATAAATTTTTATCTCGTATTATCTTTGCTTTCATACTGACTTACTTGAACGGGGCTTCAGTGGATGATTTAACCATGTATACTTTTTCATCTGGAAAATGTAGCACGCTTAGTCTAACTTGTAAATCTTATAACATTTCATATGGGCGATGATGATAGATGAAATAGTGTTAAGTAAAATTAAGATGGCTTACACTTCTGATACAGGGATAGCAATCAACTGCGATCCATGTGTAAAGAGCTTGTTAGACTACGGATGGGCTTAAGTGGATGATTTAACCATGTATACTTTTTCATTTGGAAATAGTAGCACGCTTAGTCTAACTTGTAAATCTTAAAACATTTCATATGGGCGATGATGATAGATGAAATAGTGTCAAATAAAATTAAGATAGCTTACACTTCTGATACAGGGATAGCAATCGACTGCGATCCATGTGTAAAGAGCTTGTTAGACTACGGATGGGCTTAAGTGGATGATTTAACCATGTATACTTTTTCATTTGGAAATAGTAGCACGCTTAGTCTAACTTGTAAATCTTATAACATTTCATATGGGCGATGATGATAGTTGAAATAGTGTCAAATAAAATTAAGATAGCTTACACTTCTGATACAGGGATAGCAATCGACTGCGATCCATGTGTAAAGAGCTTGTTAGACTACGGAAGAGAGAAGTGTCTTATGTTGCGTGTGGCGCGTGAGTGTCCTCCCATTTCATTCCATTCATCAATTCGTCTCATTGATAGAGACAGGTAGAACTCATGGTTCTCATAACGTATGCAATGGAAAGTTTTAGGCAACCTTCGACAGTTGGCTAAATGTCGCCCTGACGCGAATGCATACTACGTTGAGACAGAGGCAATCACTTGCAAACATGACGCAGAGAGGTTAAACAAGATTGACCATTGCCGAATGTCCCTTGTGGTATACATAGCTACGGGTTTCACCGCCGCCCTTTACAGGAACGCCCGTCGAAAGGAAGTATTACACCGAACTTCATTTGCAACGTTCAAGTTGACTGATAGCAGATTCAACTTAATGATAGTATTCGCCAGTCCGAAGACTGCCCAGGGCAAACCGCGTGGAGGTTCTATCATGTCTTGCCCCATGGTGGCCCTTAAGAGAGCCGATGGTTCGTTCTCGGTTTGTGAATTAAGTTGACTATTGGCTGGAATAGTCAATGGGTATTACGGTTAGGTTCTCATAGACCCTATACCGCCTAGGTCGTGCTGGTGCATCTGGCACCTTTCGGATGCGAGTGGTATTCGGAGTCCACACCCCATCCGTCCAAACGATCTTCTTGATCTTCCCCTTCTTATCATCCTCTTCATCCCACTCGTCGAGGATGATGAACTCGGGAATGGCGTTGTCTTAATCGATGAAGACGGGAATGGTGCTAGTAGATGTTGCTTCCATCGTGACTTGAAATTGAATGAGAAGCGCTACAATCTTCTGGCTTATATAGGGTTTTCAACAATGAATTGCTCAACAGCGAATCAGAATGCTTCAGGGATAGCAATCGACTGCATAACGTTCAAGTTGACTGATAGCAGATTCAACTTAATGATAGTATTCGCCAGTCCGAAGACTGCCCAGGGCAAACCGCGAGGAGGTTCTATCAAATCTTGCCCCATGGTGGCCCTTAAGAGAGCCGGTGGTTCGTTCTCGGGAGTAACGTCATCTTACACCCTACCGATTCTGCTGAGAGAGTCTTTGACTCTCTCCTTGGTAGCAGTGTCGACTTCCACACTAATTGGCACATGGCTAAAAAGTGGAATGTAGCGCCATTCCGTTGGATTGACAACAGTTGCTGTCATCGGATTGCCAATCCGAGCAAGATTATTGTGGACTCTGTCTTGCTCCTCTAGCCTGACAAATTCCTCAAATAAATTTCGCGGCCTTAACTGCGGTCCGCGAGGAGAGCTGACTTGACTGTTCGGCGTCTGCATGATTGAAATGAAATGAAATGAAATGAAATGAGAGGCAGTGGTTTATATACCCCTCTAACGCGACGCAACGTTCAAGTTGACTGATAGCAGATTCAACTTAATGATAGTATTCGCCAGTCCGAAGACTGCCCAGGGAAACCGCGTGGAGGTTCTATCATGTCTTGCCCCATGGTGGCCCTTAAGAGAGCCGATGGTTCGTTCTCGGGAGTGTCGTGATGGGGTGGTGAAGGCGGGCAAAGATCTGCAATGAAAATGATATGTATTAGAATAGGATATACTATCTTATTTACTTTTCACTTACCAAGTTAGCCATCCTTTGGCAGTCTCGCGCGCTTCCTGACAGAAAATTTGTGGAGATGGCCGCGCATTCTCAAGCTGGCATGGAGACATTTTTTATTTGGATGGCCGTTATAACATATTATTGACTCGTCCAGAGTACGGTTGACGAGTACTTCGCCGTCCAAATGATTATCCCGAATAGGGATGTGAAACTCAAACAAACGATCCTCATTCACACGATTCCACTCATCCCTCATGCGCTCCAACTTCTCATACGCCTGCCTCTCATCACTCCGCCGATCCACAGTCCTCTCCAACTCAACATTCCTCGCTCTCAACACACTCATCTCCTTCATCATCTCCTCAAACTTCGCTTCTGCATCTCTCATTCTTCTCTCCGCAGCACTCGTCCTCTTCTCACAGTCATCATTCTTCTCTTCCAACTCTCGCGTCTTATTCTTCAAATCAGTCACACTACGCCTCATTCGAATATTTTCATCCGCTACCTCCTTCGACTTCAGTTCCTTCTTTTTCAACTCATCCAACTCCTTCAAAACTTCATCCTTCACCTTCTTCAAACTCTCATACTTATTCACCAACAAATCATGCGCCATCTGATGCGATACATGCCTCTTCTCTTCATCCTTCAACCACCTCACCGACTGCATACGAATCCCACCACTCTTCACTTTTGGGGAAGATGAGCTCTTCGGGGGGTCGGTGATGACAATGTTTCACACCTCCGACGACGAAGAGCTCAACTTCCTCACACTCTTCGTATCTAAATCCACATCATCCTCATCATCACTCTCAAGCACTCTCTTTCGCCCAATCTCAGCCTCCAACGACGCAACCGCTCTCGCCAACTCATCATTCTCAACAACATTCTCAACCTTACCCTCTCGCTCTATCGCCAACATTCGCTCCCTCTCTTCAACAATCAACTGCGTGAATCGCAGGTCATTCACCAAACCTCCACTACAGTCAGCATGCACTCTGTAAAAACGCGCCTCATCCTCATCACCCTTCAACACTCTACACTTCACACACGCAAGCCTATTCAGGATAATCATGTGGTCAGCGCCCGCCTTCTTAACATGCGCCTTGGCGTCCGCACTGCGATTTATTCGACCGCACACACACATTTTGATGTGGAATTTTCGGTTCTTGTCATTTGCCATGCCTGAGATTTCTCGTTAACTGTAAGATAATGAAATTTGTATAAGTTTGGAATCATGTAGTACAGCCATATTCCTAAAGCATTACACTTAGTGAGGAATGATAGATTTGAGTGTAGTGAGTGGCACTCGATCCCGTCGACAGCCCGAAGGCCTTGTACTGATCACTAGGGAAGTGAGAGATCCGATACCCGCTCTTTACAGCTGAAGACATCATTGTCACTGCCCCGAAGTGGTAACAGCAACGCCGAGTCAAAGGTAGTGATCAGTAGCTGGGATCTAACCCCTCAAAGCTGCCTTAGACTTAGTTAAATTTCAAATCTGATAGCAGATTTGAACTCAGCATACTTGAAAACCTTAGACTACATGTTAAAACTTTGAAAAAACTGAAAATTAAGAATTTTAAAAAAATTCCGCATTTTACTACTCATACTACTTTAAAAAAAATTTATCAGTAGTAAAGACACTATCAAACTCTATCATACAAACTTTGAAGTAAGAAGATAGCTTGCCTACTTCAAAAGATAGAGTCCTTTGAAACACCCGATATCGGGAGCTCCCCTCGGAACACCCGATACCGTCGCTTACCTCGTCTTTCGATGAAGTGATCAGACTCACGTTGTCGGGGGTTTATATATGCTCGGAAGAAAACTTAAAATGGCTCTATTTCCGAAAGTATTCATCGTAGCGACATGCGGTTTGTTGCAAACGATTTGTCTCATCATTCTCTATCATAAGACACCTGAACCATTCTCATATGACCACGGGAAGTCGGTGCGTCAGCACATGTCCATGTAACATGCAACAAGTGAAAAAATTCCTAAGTGTGAGAGCTCCAGTGTGGTGAAAATTTTGAAAAATTTAAAACTTCCGAATTTCGACCTGGGACCTTTACCAAAACATTTTTCATCAAATTTCACTGACCCCTCCTCCCCTCCTCGTTCGAAGAAATTTGATGAAAAATGTTTTGGTGAAGGTCCCAGGTCGAAATGCCACACTTTGGAAAATTTTCAAAATTTTACCCATACAAAGCCACTCTGACACTTAGGATTTTTTCAGGTGAGCTCCGACCTAAAATCTTGTAACAGCTCTAACTTTTGAACGGCTGGTCCGATTGA
>CAJQUW010016672.1:0-5000 GCA_907163375.1 Prostheceraeus crozeri
AAACTCACCATACCGATGCAGAATTTCACGCTGAATCCGAATCTGGCCTCCGTTTTCTCATACGATGGTTCGTTTTGGCGCTACACACCAAAACGTCCCAAATTCTAACTCTGTCGTTTTTTCGAAAAATGTTGAAAATTTTTTCTCTCCGATTGACTTGAAAATCACCATACAGATAGAGAATTTCACGCTGATTCCAAATCTGAAATCCGTTTTCCAATCCGATGCTTCGTTTTGAAGCTACAGCCCAAAACGTCCCAAATTCTAACTCTGTCGTTTTTCGCCAATGTCCCAAAATCTTAAATGGCGTCTCACATCTAAACGAAGACAGATAGGAACAAGCCGATTCTTTCACTGAATTTGTCTCACTCTTAGCTTTCAAACGAGCTATGACACGACTAAATCCGTCCACTGGAAGCCAAAATCGAAGCGAGCTGTCCAGAGGGGGGGGGATTCTTTTCTCTCCGATTGACTTGAAACTCACCATACCGATGGAGAATTTCACGCTGAATCCGAATCTGGCCTCCGTTTTCTCATCCGATGGTTCGTTTTGGCGCTACACACCAAAACGTCCCAAATTCTAACTCTGTCGTTTTTTCGAAAAATGTTGAAAATTTTTTCTCTCCGATTGACTTGAAACTCACCATACAGATAGAGAATTTCACGCTGATTCCAAATCTGAAATCCGTTTTCCAATCCGATGCTTCGTTTTGAAGCTACAGCCCAAAACGTTCCAAATTCTAACTCTGTCGTTTTTCGCCAATGTCCCAAAATCTTAAATGGCGTCTCACATCTAAACGAAGACAGATAGGAACAAGCCGATTCTTTCACTGAATTTGTCTCACTCTTAGCTTTCAAACGAGCTATGGCACGACAAAATCCGTCCACTGGAAGCCAAAATCGAAGCGAGCTGTCCAGAGGGGGGGGGACGTCAGCGAAAATTTTTTCTCTCCGATTGACTTGAAACTCACCATACAGATAGAGAATTTCACGCTGATTCCAAATCTGAAATCCGTTTTCCAATCCGATGCTTCGTTTTGAAGCTACAGCCCAAAACGTCCCAAATTCTAACTCTGTCGTTTTTCGCCAATGTCCCAAAATCTTAAATGGTGTCTCACATCTAAACGAAGACAGATAGGAACAAGCCGATTCTTTCACTGAATTTGTCTCACTCTTAGCTTTCAAACGAGCTATGACACGACTAAATCCGTCTACTGGAAGCCAAAATCGAAGCGAGCTGTCCAGAGGGGGGGGACGTCAGCGAAAATTTTTTCTCTCCGATTGACTTGAAACTCACCATACCGATGGAGAATTTCACGCTGAATCCGAATCTGGCCTCCGTTTTCTCATCCGATGGTTCGTTTTGGCGCTACACACCAAAACGTCCCAAATTCTAACTCTGTCGTTTTTTCGAAAAATGTTGAAAATTTTTTCTCTCCGATTGACTTGAAACTCACCATACAGATAGAGAATTTCACGCTGATTCCAAATCTGAAATCCGTTTTCCAATCCGATGCTTCGTTTTGAAGCTACAGCCCAAAACGTCCCAAATTCTAACTCTGTCGTTTTTCGCCAATGTCCCAAAATCTTAAATGGCGTCTCACATCTAAACGAAGACAGATAGGAACAAGCCGATTCTTTCACTGAATTTGTCTCACTCTTAGCTTTCAAACGAGCTATGACACGACTAAATCCGTCCACTGGAAGCCAAAATCGAAGCGAGCTGTCCAGAGGGGGGGGATTCTTTTCTCTCCGATTGACTTGAAACTCACCATACCGATGGAGAATTTCACGCTGAATCCGAATCTGGCCTCCGTTTTCTCATCCGATGGTTCGTTTTGGCGCTACACACCAAAACGTCCCAAATTCTAACTCTGTCGTTTTTTCGAAAAATGTTGAAAATTTTTTCTCTCCGATTGACTTGAAACTCACCATACAGATAGAGAATTTCACGCTGATTCCAAATCTGAAATCCGTTTTCCAATCCGATGCTTCGTTTTGAAGCTACAGCCCAAAACGTTCCAAATTCTAACTCTGTCGTTTTTCGCCAATGTCCCAAAATCTTAAATGGCGTCTCACATCTAAACGAAGACAGATAGGAACAAGCCGATTCTTTCACTGAATTTGTCTCACTCTTAGCTTTCAAACGAGCTATGGCACGACAAAATCCGTCCACTGGAAGCCAAAATCGAAGCGAGCTGTCCAGAGGGGGGGGGACGTCAGCGAAAATTTTTTCTCTCCGATTGACTTGAAACTCACCATACAGATAGAGAATTTCACGCTGATTCCAAATCTGAAATCCGTTTTCCAATCCGATGCTTCGTTTTGAAGCTACAGCCCAAAACGTCCCAAATTCTAACTCTGTCGTTTTTCGCCAATGTCCCAAAATCTTAAATGGTGTCTCACATCTAAACGAAGACAGATAGGAACAAGCCGATTCTTTCACTGAATTTGTCTCACTCTTAGCTTTCAAACGAGCTATGACACGACAAAATCCGTCCACTGGAAGCCAAAATCGAAGCGAGCTGTCCAGAGGGGGGGGACGTCAGCGAAAATTTTTCTCTCCGATTGACTTGAAACTCACCATACCGATGGAGAATTTCACGCTGAATCCGAATCTGGCCTCCGTTTTCTCATCCGATGGTTCGTTTTGGCGCTACACACCAAAACGTCCCAAATTCTAACTCTGTCGTTTTTTCGAAAAATGTTGAAAATTTTTTCTCTCCGATTGACTTGAAACTCACCATACAGATAGAGAATTTCACGCTGATTCCAAATCTGAAATCCGTTTTCCAATCCGATGCTTCGTTTTGAAGCTACAGCCCAAAACGTTCCAAATTCTAACTCTGTCGTTTTTCGCCAATGTCCCAAAATCTTAAATGGCGTCTCACATCTAAACGAAGACAGATAGGAACAAGCCGATTCTTTCACTGAATTTGTCTCACTCTTAGCTTTCAAACGAGCTATGGCACGACAAAATCCGTCCACTGGAAGCCAAAATCGAAGCGAGCTGTCCAGAGGGGGGGGGACGTCAGCGAAAATTTTTTCTCTCCGATTGACTTGAAACTCACCATACAGATAGAGAATTTCACGCTGATTCCAAATCTGAAATCCGTTTTCCAATCCGATGCTTCGTTTTGAAGCTACAGCCCAAAACGTCCCAAATTCTAACTCTGTCGTTTTTCGCCAATGTCCCAAAATCTTAAATGGTGTCTCACATCTAAACGAAGACAGATAGGAACAAGCCGATTCTTTCACTGAATTTGTCTCACTCTTAGCTTTCAAACGAGCTATGACACGACTAAATCCGTCCACTGGAAGCCAAAATCGAAGCGAGCTGTCCAGAGGGGGGGATTCGTTTCTCTCCGATTGACTTGAAACTCACCATACCGATGGAGAATTTCACGCTGAATCCGAATCTGGCCTCCGTTTTCTCATCCGATGGTTCGTTTTGGCGCTACACACCAAAACGTCCCAAATTCTAACTCTGTCGTTTTTTCGAAAAATGTTGAAAATTTTTTCTCTCCGATTGACTTGAAACTCACCATACAGATAGAGAATTTCACGCTGATTCCAAATCTGAAATCCGTTTTCCAATCCGATGCTTCGTTTTGAAGCTACAGCCCAAAACGTTCCAAATTCTAACTCTGTCGTTTTTCGCCAATGTCCCAAAATCTTAAATGGCGTCTCACATCTAAACGAAGACAGATAGGAACAAGCCGATTCTTTCACTGAATTTGTCTCACTCTTAGCTTTCAAACGAGCTATGGCACGACAAAATCCGTCCACTGGAAGCCAAAATCGAAGCGAGCTGTCCAGAGGGGGGGGGACGTCAGCGAAAATTTTTTCTCTCCGATTGACTTGAAACTCACCATACAGATAGAGAATTTCACGCTGATTCCAAATCTGAAATCCGTTTTCCAATCCGATGCTTCGTTTTGAAGCTACAGCCCAAAACGTTCCAAATTCTAACTCTGTCGTTTTTCGCCAATGTCCCAAAATCTTAAATGGTGTCTCACATCTAAACGAAGACAGATAGGAACAAGCCGATTCTTTCACTGAATTTGTCTCACTCTTAGCTTTCAAACGAGCTATGACACGACTAAATCCGTCCACTGGAAGCCAAAATCGAAGCGAGCTGTCCAGAGGGGGGGGATTCTTTTCTCTCCGATTGACTTGAAACTCACCATACCGATGGAGAATTTCACGCTGAATCCGAATCTGGCCTCCGTTTTCTCATCCGATGGTTCGTTTTGGCGCTACACACCAAAACGTCCCAAATTCTAACTCTGTCGTTTTTTCGAAAAATGTTGAAAATTTTTTCTCTCCGATTGACTTGAAACTCACCATACAGATAGAGAATTTCACGCTGATTCCAAATCTGAAATCCGTTTTCCAATCCGATGCTTCGTTTTGAAGCTACAGCCCAAAACGTTCCAAATTCTAACTCTGTCGTTTTTCGCCAATGTCCCAAAATCTTAAATGGCGTCTCACATCTAAACGAAGACAGATAGGAACAAGCCGATTCTTTCACTGAATTTGTCTCACTCTTAGCTTTCAAACGAGCTATGGCACGACAAAATCCGTCTACTGGAAGCCAAAATCGAAGCGAGCTGTCCAGAGGGGGGGGACGTCAGCGAAAATTTTTTCTCTCCGATTGACTTGAAACTCACCATACAGATAGAGAATTTCACGCTGATTCCAAATCTGAAATCCGCTTTCCAATCCGATGCTTCGTTTTGAAGCTACAGCCCAAAACGTCCCAAATTCTAACTCTGTCGTTTTTCGCCAATGTCCCAAAATCTTAAATGGCGTCTCACATCTAAACGAAGACAGATAGGAACAAGCCGATTCTTTCACTGAATTTGTCTCACTCTTAGCTTTCAAACGAGCTATGGCACGACAAAATCCGTCTACTGGAAGCCAAAATCGAAGCGAGCTGTCCAGAGGGGGGGGGACGTCAGCGAAAATTTTTTCTCTCCGATTGACTTGAAACTCAC
>CAJQUW010016672.1:10000-43989 GCA_907163375.1 Prostheceraeus crozeri
TTTTTAGATGATCTGACCGTAGCGAACCTTGTATCGTTTGACCGCCATTTTGTCCTACTAGTGCAGCAGATGGAGTAGATGCCTGAAAATGAAAAAAGATTGTATTAAGTTTACGTTCAAGGGAGGAGAGGGAGGGAAGTAGCGACTTACCATTTTAGTTGGATAATAGAACAGGGAACTAGAGAGAGAGAAAATGTGCGTCCGTCACTCGTATGATTCAACGATGGAATGATTCTCACTGTGGAAGGCTCGCTATTTATACAGAAATGCTTGATTCTCATTGGATGATGATCCTCATTGGACAATAACATCAAGCTGATTCCAAATCTGGCCTCCGTTTACCCATCCGATGCTTCGTTTTGAAGCTACAGCCCAAACGTCCCAAATTCTAACTCTGTCGTTTTTCGCCAATGTCCCAAAATCTTAAATGGCGTCTCACATCTAAATGAAGACAGATAGGAACAAGCCGATTCTTTCACTGAATTTGTCTCACTCTTAGCTTTCAAACGAGCTATCGCACGACAAAATCCGTCCACTAGAAGCCAAAATCGAAGCAAGCTGTCCAGAGGGGGGGGAGGTCAGTGAAATTTCAGAATTTGATGAAAAATGTTTTGGTGACGGTCCCAGGTCGAAATTCCACACTTTGGAAAATTTTCAAAATTTTACCCATACAAAGTCACTCTGACACTTAGGATTTTTTCAGGTAAGCGAGCTCCGACCTAAAATCTTGTAACCGCTCTAACTTTTGAACGAAGACAGATAGGAACAAGCCGATTCTTTCACTGAACTTGTCTCACTCTTAGCTTTCAAACGAGCTATCGCACGACAAAATCCATCCACTGGAAGCCAAAATCGAAGCAAGCTGTCCAGAGGGGGGGGGAGGGGGGACGTCAGTGAAAATTTTTTCTCTCCGATTTCGCTGGAAACCTCCTTCCTAACCCAAAATTTCACGTAGATTCCGAATCTGGCCTCCGTTTTCTCATCCGATGCTTCGTTTGGGCGCTACACACCAAAACGTCCCAAATTCTAACTCTGTCGTTTTTTCGAAAAATGTTGAAAATTTTTTCTCTCCGATTGACTTGAAACTCACCATACAGATAAAGAATTTCACGCTGATTCCAAATCTGAAATCCGTTTTCCAATCCGAGCCTTCGTTTTGAAGCTACAGCCCAAAACGTTCCAAATTCTAACTCTGTCGTTTTTCGCCAATGTCCCAAAATCTTAAATGGCGTCTCACATCTAAACGAAGACAGATAGGAACAAGCCGATTCTTTCACTGAATTTGTCTCACTCTTAGCTTTCAAACGAGCTATCGCACGACAAAATCCGTCCACTAGAAGCCAAAATCGAAGCAAGCTGTCCAGAGGGGGGGGGGACGTCAGTGAAAATTTTTTCTCTCCGATTTCGCTGGAAACATCCTTCCTAACCCAAAATTTCACGTAGATTCCGAATCTGGCCTCCGTTTTCTCATCCGATGCTTCGTTTGGACGCTACACACCAAAACGTCCCAAATTCTAACTCTGTCGTTTTTCGAAAAATGTTGAAAAATTTTTCTCTCCGATTGCCTTGAAACTCACCCTACCGATGCAGAATTTCACGCTGAACACGAATCCGACCTCCGTTTTCTCATCCGACCACTCCTTCCACTCGAAACAACCCATTTTACAACCATTTTACAACCCAACATTCAGCAGATTGCACCAAAAACATCACACACTATAGCCTCAAGACTAATCCTGGCGGTCGCCCAAGTCCACCACGACACTCAGACCCAAAGCACCACGGCGGCCGACCACGACACTCTGCCGTTCCAGAGGGGGGGAGGGGGAGGGGAGGGGGAGGGGAGGGGAGGGGGAGGGGGGGAGTCAGCGATGGCGGCCATCTTGCGCTATCTGGTGTTTGTCACTTCCTTACTACTACTGAACAAAGAAAGAAATTCACATTACACCTAAATTAATCATTCTAGGTGCATTGACTGCTTTAGTGTTGTTTTGGGAAAAGTCAAGTTGATCTATTTTATATCAGCTCGATATATTTCAATAGCTCAGCGCTATCTTCAGGAGCAAAGGATTACAAGAATGTTTATGGTAGTGATCCAAAATAATAATGTTATTCTATATGCGCGATTTCTGATTTCTTTCTACATTTTGAATCACTTTTATGAAAATTCTTGAAATCCCTTGCTCCTTGCGCTGAGTTACTGAAATATGTTGAGCTGATGTAAATCATCAACTTTACGAAAATGACAGCAATGATTCTAGGGGTTTTCGATTGTAATCATCTGAATGAATTCTTTTGACGATACTCGTATGCATAAAGTTCTTATTTCATTTAATCACATATTAAAATATGAATTAGCATGCTGATACTTACATGTTGCGACAAAAGTAATCGACACAAGAACATGAGAAGCATTGAACTCGAAACACTAAGTTGAGAAACCAAACGACATTGACTATGGAGATAATACAGATTGTTCTGCTCTGCTGATTTCTCCCGATTTTCTCTTGATAGATGTATCAATCTCCTTGGAGCTATCGGATGAAAGGTTGCTTTCGTTCAAGGAATTCTTTACCATGTCGAATGTTGCATAATTTAATCCATGTGTCACTAAATTTGATATTGTGCACGATAAAATAGGCAATACTGAGACACGCTGGTCTCTGAAGACAGATGAAGGATAGCAGTGGCGTGCGTAAAGTCCACAATATTAGTGCCGGATCACTGCTATACAGTAAAACCTGCTTGTAGTGGACCCTCTCCGTAATGGACACTCGTACGCAATGGACACTTTGTCCTGCATAATTTGCATTTCTCATTGGAATGCCCCTTGCCATAGTGGACACCTGCTCAACATGGACAATGGACAACATTTTGTGACAATTTCCCTCAATAGGTGTGGACAAACACATCATCAAAGTGGTTAATTCTCAAGATGAGATTGCTGTGTATGGCAATCTCGTCTTAAGTTTTGTTATGAAAACACGATGATTGACACGAATTGACATTATTCCCATCTCATGATAATTAAATTAACACATTGCCGCACTTGTAAACAGTGCAAACCAAGCAAACGATTGATGATGTTGTCTGAAACTCTTCAAACTCGTCGGCCACTCACGATGAGGTGACATAATCGCTTAATTGACTTTCATGATAAAATATGTCTTAAGCAATGCTGAGTCTTTCAGAAAAAGTGAAATGCATTCGTTTAAGTGAAAAGGGCTTACCAGTAAGAAAAATTGCCAAGGAAATGAAAGTTGAGAAGAGACAAATTGGCAACATCTTGGGAAGAAAAGAAGAAATTCTACAGACATTTTCATCGGGAGAAGTTAGCATCGTAGAAGTTAGAAAAATCTACGATTAAAAAGTGTTTCTACAAATGTGGATTCAAGTTTCCCTCAGACAGTGATATACCGGAAGCGGTTTCAACAGACTTGGACCTAGATTCTAACCACCGCATCCTTGATCCCGAAATCACTCTAGACGAAGTTATTAGTTTCGACGACAACATTGAAACCAATGATCCTACAGATACGTGTGATCGTGATCCATCAGATACTGAATCTGAATCAGAATGTGAAGAGAGACCAACAGCTATGAAACCATTGAGTGAATACCAAACGCATTTAAATGACTTATTAGCAAGGGCAATGGAATCCAATGACGAAGAGAGTGTAGATATGATAATTAAGCTTCAAGAACGTTTTCGCATAATACAGTTAAAGAGTTCGAAAGTGGCCAGACAAACTCATATTGACAATTTTTTAAACCACAATAGACAGTTATCTTCTGAACTTGCGTACCTTCTTGTGAGAAGAAATCTCTCAATAAAACATGTTCAATTAAACTGATCGATGTATTTAAATTTTGGTTTTAACTTCATGATAAAGGAAAGTGTGTAGATCATTATAATGCGTGTATTATTATTGTATTTATTTATTGTATTTGTATTTATTATTATTATTGTATATTAAGTGATCATTGACATAATTCACTGACCAGAAAATATATCAATTAACAAATTCGTATACACGTAGCAAAAAGCATAAATTATTCAAATAATTAAGTTTCTCATGATACAGAAGTACGAATAGAGTTTACAGTGATCATTTACAATAACATAATATATGCATAATATTATACATTCTATAATGTATTTGCAAATAATTTCAGTATTTACATAATACTAATATACGCATGTGCAGAATATAACCACTATAAGTACTTTCATATGATTTAAAAACGATAATAACGACAAAGTGAGTATTGAAGTAAACGCAGATGGACCCCTTTACATAATGGACACCTGTTCTCAATGGACACTTTGAGCTGCCAAAAATGGTGTCCATTAAATAGAGGTTTTACTGTATTTGACGCAGCATCATATCATCATGTGCGTTGCTCGCTTGTGTGACTGCAAGTGAGAGTCAGCGTCATCGATCCATCTGTAGCTGTCGGCAGGCGAACCCGGACAAAGACAAATGCTGCCGAAGCATGGAGAGGGATGGAATTAGTCTGCTAAAGCGAGAAGGGCGGGGAGATTGCGCAACGGAACCTGTCTGTGTAAAAGCTTTCAAAATCACATCACTTGCGCAGATTTCAGATACGAAGTATACTACTGAAAGCAAAATGAATATCTTTTATAATTGGTTACTTAGGTTGTCATCCAAGGTAATGAAATCATTCGGAAAGGGAAAGCTGCAGAGTTGATAGAAAAACACGCAAGCACACAAAAAGATAATTTATTTCATTTGAAGACTTAATTGTGAAATGCGAATTTCTTTCTTGTGAGATTTAAGTGACAGTTTGCAATGCAAAAACATACTGTCGTTTTTTTTGAGACTACAATTTTTTACATCGCATCGAATGTATCCAAATGCATAGATGAGAATATAAGAGAGATTAGAGCGAACAAGGGGAAAAGGAGAAAAAATGAGAGGGATATGAAGAAGATTAAGTGGAAAATAAAAAAGACACGGAGTGAAAGAAAAGAGAAAAGGGGATCGAGAGGAGAGGATCGTGGAACTGGAGGATAGAGATGAAAGAAATTGGGATAGCAGCAGCAGGAGTTGGGATGACGTCTGAGTTGGGATTTATGAAGACAATGGGAATAGGAAGAGGAGAATAATTGATGAGAGAATGAGTGAATTTTCCGTCATACAAATTAAACCTATGAATTTTGAGTTTGGAAAGAGACCAATCGCATTACTAGACATCGAGACATTTATGAATTTAAGTGGGATAAGATGATAAAATGATGGGCAAATGATATGGGAATTCCATGTCAGATCCCATCAAACGCCCATATGGTCTGATGGTGGGATGACGATCGCCCACGCAATATCCATGAGCAATGATGGGACCTCACTGTTACCAGTACGTTTTTCACTGTGAGACTTGATATCGATATAGAATCATCGGAAATTAAGCGACAATTCGATATCGGCAAATGAACGACTTATAGACATAATATCGATATGAGAAGCATCGGAAATAGGGCGACAATGCGATATCGGCAAATGAACGACTTATAGACATGATATCGATATGAGAAGCATCGGAAATTGGGCGACAATTCGATATCGGTCGATGGACTACAAATCGCTCACTTTTCGATTATGAATTGATCGGAAATTGCACGATTTCACGATTGAACGATTTCTCGATGCTGAATCGAGAAAACGCTTTAAATCCGAGCATTTTCCGATCAATTTTTACCACCGGGTTGGCATTCAATAAAGTCAAGACAGCACTCCCGAGTGGCCCGTTCCGGAAGGCCGAGCAGCTGAACAAATTGGGAAAGAAGCACCTTCGGCTAGAGCTGCGAGTTCAATTTCTTTGCAAATGTGAAGCCGCAAAAAGTGATCCTCAAGTTCCTGCTTTTCTCCATTCCTCAGCACTTGAAAAACTGTAACTTCCTCATTCGTAAGACGCAGACAAAAGCTCTTAAAAAGGCGATTATTGAGTAGAAAAAGAAATTTAGATCAGCTGATAGTTCTTTGCACAGTTTTCTGAACAACTGCAGTAATGACGAGAGGGCCCTTCTTCCTCCGATGATGCACCACCATTTGAATAAACTTCGCAAAATGATTGAGACCGCTCATGAGCGGAAGCTGCGAGCCTTGACTCGTAGCAAGCCTGATAATGTTGACTCTACTCTTAACCATGCTACTGTCATCAATTTGTCTGATGAACAGTTTTCCAAAGATGAGTTGAATATTCTGAGTCTAGGGTTTTCCATGTCTTGGCCTAGGCAAAGAATTTGCATTGCGCAGGAAAAAGCTCATGCAGAGTCAGTTTTCAAGAGAATTTCCAGTCATCTTGATCCCAGCGATCAAGAAAATTTGAAGCACAAATTCCGCTCTGCCTTCAAATCTTATTTTGCCAAAAACAAAGTCTCCAAAATGTGGAGCTCTAAAATGAAAGCTTTGAAGCAACTTTCCAAACGCAAAAACCTGTACATCTTCAAATTTGATAAAGGAAACGGTGTCATTATTGAAAATCGCGATAATTATGTGAGAAAGATGAGTGACTTTCTGGAAAATAGCGGAAAGTTTTCTAAATATAAGCCATCAAAAAGAGCGAAGAAGGATCCTTTCGTCATTGAGGAAGATCGTTTCATTCGTAAGCTCACCGAATTGAAGTCTAAAGGTCTTGTGAGCGATTCAGTTTTCAAGCAGATCAAGCCTGTTGGCTCGCAGCCCGCTAGACTCTACGGTTTGCCCAAGGTCCATAAGGATGATCGAAATCCTCCTCATAGACCAATTTTGAGCATGATTGATTCTTACCCGACCAATTTGAGTAAATGGCTTGATTCTATTCTGAAACCGTTGATTCCCGAGCACTTTCGAGTCAAAGACACTTTTGACTTTGTCGAAGAGTTGCGTAAAGTGAGGATCGACAAAGATATGAGAATGGTAAGCTTTGATGTTAAAGGCCTTTTTACTAATATTCCCGTTGAAGAAACAATAAGCCATGTTTTGATGATAGTTGAGGATGATGAAATACCAATCAGCAAAAGGGCTCTCGGTGAGCTTCTGAAACTTGCTTGTACTGACATTCTCTTCACTTTCAATGATGAACTTTACGTACAAAAAGAGGGCTTATCTATGGGCTCCAGCCTCGCCCCCACCATGGCAGAATTCGCAATGAATTTGATAGAGTCGAAATTCAATGAATTTGAAATTGCATCTCCCGTTTTTTATAAGCGCTACGTGGATGATGTATTCGCCATTTTTCAGAATGAGCAAGAGATCAATGAATTTTTTAATTTCCTGAATTCTGTGAATTGCAACATAGAATTCACTAAAGAAGTTGAAACTGAAAAACTGTCTGGTTTTTCTCGATACAAGAGCAACCAGACTGGATAATTCATTTGATATCTCTTGGTCTTTGAAGAACACCAACACTGGCGTTTACACTCCTTGGTCCGCCTACGCGCCTATGAAATATCGCACTGCCGCTATGAGAGCCCTATTTTACAGAGCTCGTAGAATTTGTTCTACTGATGAGAATTGCCAAACTGCCGTCATCAGCATCAAGAACATTTTTATCAAAAACGGTTTTCCAGAGCACATGATTGAACGAGTTAAATCTCATGCAGATTCGATACCTGTGCAGAGACTAGCAAATGATGATGAAAACAAAATTGTAAATTGGAGCTTTCCTTAGATCGCCAACAAGGAAAAAGAGATTAAAAACCGAATAAAAGACATCAACAAAGTTTTGCCAGCTGATGCTCATATCCGACCTATTTTTAAAACCCTTAAAACTTCTCAATTTTTCAGTAATAAGGATAGAGCACCTCAACATTTGAAATCAAATATTGTATACAAATACAACTGTGAGCATTGTGACAAATGCTACGTTGGTAGTTCTATCCGCCATTTTCAAACTCGTATAAACGAGCATTTAAAAGGATATCCTACACCTACAGAAATAAGCCTCCATGAGCATCCCCCGATCAAAGATTTTTTCAAAGTTGTCGCTGTAACAGATCACCCAAGAATCTATGAAACTATTGCTATCAAAATGATCGATTCAGATAAATTATTGAATGGAAGAATGAGTTCCAATCCTTTGCTTCTTGATTTGTAAGCTACTGTCTGCGTCTTGCGAGTGACGAAATTACTTTGAATCAGTGATGTATTCATTGCTCTATTGACTTCGCGATTTTACAGATGACTTGATTTTAGATCTTTTACCAGTTGATATCTATTGAATTGATTTGCGTGTTTTAACGATATTGATTTTATTATTGCTTTTACTTCTGACTTAACTATTTTACTGAACGTTGTTGATCAATGTATTTAAGTGATTCCATCCCCGCCCTCTTGTTACACCTGAGGAAGTCTTTGAAAAAGATGAAACATGTTGTGTGAAGAATTGTTTTCTTGTCGATATATATATATATATATATATATATATATATATATATATATATATATACATATATATAAGCCTATATATACAGGGCGGCGCACGTAAACCGCCGAATTTTAAGCTTCTATTACTCCTCAAATATTCACCCGATCGTCATGAAATTTCGACTCATGCTAGTTTGGAGTAACGGATTTATGATGATTATACCTGTTGTACTGAAAATTGTCAGAAAATTCTGATTCTATTGACCGAATCACATGTACTCATTTTGTTGACATCGAAAATCTAGATCAAGTTAATTAACTTAACATGAATCGTATTCTGCACAACGAATTGTGCGCAGTCTTGAAGTGAATACTGTTCATCTACTTCCATTTCATATAGAATACCATTCGACGATTAAATCACTATCTGAAAAGAATCGAACATAGAAGAATGGAATTATTATTCGGTTGCAGAACGAGCAAAATGCGCGGATTGGTACGAATGGCTCAAGAGTCCAGTGGAGGTACAAAGACTTATCATTCAGAGTATGGCACGAACGCGAGAGCACCGGATGCCCGTACCATAAAGTGGTGGTACACAAACCTGTTGACCAGTGGTAGTGTGATGACTGTCAAGCGGGACTGTGTGATGACTGTCATCTTCTGAACGAACGGAGCAGAATGTGGCACTTCGAGGAGGAACCAAACACATCTACCCCGTCGTGCATCTAATGCACTTCAAGTATGTCGCCGCACTATCCAGCGTATCCTCCATGACTATAGATGGCATCCGTACAAGGTCCAGGTGGTACACGAAGAAAATCTGGAAAACCGAATGGAGTTCGCAGAACAGGAGCTACAGCGCATCCAAGCTAACCCGAGCCATTTAGTGGAACTAACCTGGTCCGATGAAGCTCACTTCCATGTGGATGGTGGTGTGAATCGCCACAATTGTCGTTATTGGGCCAACCAGAACCCTCACTAGATCAAGCAAGAGTCTATGCACTCGCCACGCACCACCGTCTGGGCGGCAATCAGCCAATCAGGTATCTACGGACTGTTCTTCTTCGACACCTCCGTCAACAAGGATCGGTATCTCAAGATGCTACGGGAGGAATTTTGGCCAGTGATGCAGTCGGACAGAAGAGACAGGAGCATCATATTCATGCAGGATGGTGCACCTCCACACTGGGGACTTCCTGTGCGTGAGTGGTTGAACAAGATGATGCCTAACAGATGGATGGGACGTGGATCTCCTAACATGCCCTGGCCACCGCGTTCACCTGACCTGACGCCTTGCGATTTCTTCTTGTGGGGTTTTGTCAAGTCCAAGGTTTACCATACACGGCCAACATCCATGCAAGACCTGAAGGACCGCATCATATAAGCATTCCAAGAAGTGACAACTGAGATGTGTCGAGAAACTGCTCTGGCCTACCAAAAGCGACTCGAATCCGTCCTCGAGAATGGAAGAGGACACGTTGAAGTTCGATGACTACTAACACTTTTTCTTATGTTTTTCATTTAATAAATGTTTCTATGACATTTACCTTAATTCGTTATGGTCATTATTGATAAAGACGTGGGGAAATAAAGGGAAAAGTTTATCATTAAATTTTACATGTTGAGATACATTGTTGGTATGTCAATTTTACTACATGTCATTCGGTCAATAGAATCAGAATTTTCTGACAATTCTCAGTACAACAGGTATAATCATCTTAAATCCGTTACTCCAAACTAGCATGAGTCGAGATCTCATGACGATCGGATGAATATTTTAGGAGTAGTAGAAGTTTAAAATCCGGCGGTTTACGTGCGCCACCCTGTATATATATATATATATAAATTCAGGAAAGCTAGATCAAGTTCACTGCATGTTACTATATTAGTTTCACGGATGGAGTACAACCGATCATCAGACCGCAGTGAACAAGAAGAAATTTCTACAGAAAAAACTAAAGATACACTATGAAATTCAATTGTTCAAGGTATAGATGTAGATTGTGGCTTGAGGCTTGATAATAAGAATTTTCTTCGATGTCTACACTTTGAGACGATTTCATTTTTCTTATTGAGGAGATTGCCTTCTTTTGAAGTGGCTATAAAATATTTCTCTGAGAGACAAAGATTGCAATACCGATCACCGCAGGAATAGGGCTTGCTATGATGTACAACTTTCCATTTAATTTCATAGTTTACACTTTGGTCATTGAGAGTCCATATATATTTTGATAGAGAAGTTTCATTCATATAATTGATATTCGTGAACGACTTTTTATGATTGCGATATCTTGTCTTGAAATCTCCTTCGCACATTCCATAATACTTTTTTTCTTCTTGTCTTTCTGTAGTAATATTGACCTCATAAACAATTGATTTCTGTAAACAGTTCCCGTTCAATGGACATTTTTCTTTGATGCGGCAGTTACATGAATTAGAATTTTATTTTACATTTTCTGTTGCTTTATGTAGAATTTTTGAGTTGTGATTTTGTATTATATTTTTCATGTCACTCATACAACTGTAACTGAGTTTCAAATTATTTTTGTTGAAAATTTTATGATACTTGTGATGTCGTGGGAAATGTTTCTGAATTAATGACAAAAATATACGTCCAATATTCGTTTTAACGTTGACACTGTATGGTGGGTTAAACCATATAACATTTCTTGGTCGGTTCCTTGAAGCACTTTCATTTGTCTGGTAGGTAATACTGTGTTTATATCCACTATTACTCAGTGCAAGTTGATAATAAGGCTTTGCGTTATTAAATTCGATTTCATTGGAGGATAGATTTGATAGTCTTTTTTCAATCATTTTAGGAATTTGCTTGATTATTGTCTTTAAAATATTAGTATATATATATAAATATAAATATTTATATATATATTAGTGTAGTTGGGCAGCAATGCACTATTTTTGCAACAATCATTAAAGAGGTTGTCATTCTGTAGTTTATTGCATTTTTGAAGGGATTTTTCTGTTTTTCTATAAATTTCTTTCCTTCAGTTTTTAAATGATTCAATGCAATTTTGGAATACCATTTTATTAAAAAATAAAGGCTCAACGTTTCGGACAGTACACTGACCATTCTCAAGAGATAAAAATTGTGAAGGTTAATTACATGTCAAAAATTCTAGATTCAAAAAGACAGATGACATCTGGAAATCTATGAAGTGATACAAATAGAGATATAGCATCATACTATGAATCCTGAAAGCAGAATTGAGCTTTATCATAGAAAGTTGGAGACTAAATAACATTCAGATTTCGGGTGCGGCCCATGTCACGCTTATTCAGAAAGGTGGATTTTTCTTTTATTGTGATGGATTCGGCATACGGTTTGGAGCATATTTTTGTCGGGGCATTTGAATATGATCTTCATGGCAGAATATAGATTTCTTGGCTTTCTGTCGTGAACTTCAAGGAAATGTATTTTGATTGACCCGTTGTTTTCATGTTGCTTAGATCGTGTTTTCAGTTGATTTCTTGTATAACCTATGTATTGAATATTGTTACAAATATCCTCGTCACATGAAAATTGGTATACAACATGATCGTCTGATGTCAGCTTGTCTAAATTTGTTTTGATTGCAATTTCTCAATTCCACGCTGAAACCATATTGTGATTATCAATACGTCATTGATTCGTCTTTTGATTTCGTACCAAAGACGTCCAATCTTCAAAATTTGCAAAACCATTTCATGGCCTCCATGGATGTTGTTGGGTTGTTTACCAACGTGCCTGTTGTTGACACATCAATCATCTTGGATAGAGCTTTCAATCATCCCATTCTTCCTTCTCCGAAAGTTTCACGACCAATTTTAGAAAAACTTCTCTTAATTTGTACAGCGCAAACTTCATTCTTCTGGAATGACAAACTATATCGTCAAATTTATGGTGTGTCCATGGGTTCGACTTTAGGTCCTCTTTATGCCAATTTCTATATGTCGTATATTGAAACTAATTTGATGAATAACCTTCATGATGTTGACAAACCAGTGTGCTATTACCGATACGTAGATGACACGTTTCTCAAATTTAGACAAGCTGACATCAGACGATCATGTTGTATACCAATTTTCATGTGACGAGGATATTTGGAAACAATATTCAATACATAGGTTATACAACAAATCAACTGAAAACACGATCTAAGCAACATGAAAACAACGGGTCAATCAAAATACATTTCCTTGAAGTTCACGACAGAAAGCCAAGAAATCTATATTCTGCCATGAAGATCATATTCAAATGCCCCGACAAAAATATGCTCCAAACCGTATGCCGAATCCATCACAATAAAAGAAAAATCCACCTTTCTAAATAAGCGTGACATGGGCCGCACCCGAAATCTGAATGTTATTTAGTCTCCAACTTTCTATGATAAAGCTCAATTCTGCTTTCAGGATTCATAGTATGATGCTATATCTCTATTTGTATCACTTCATAGATTTCCAGATGTCATCTGTCTTTTTGAATCTAGAATTTTTGACATGTAATTAACCTTCACAATTTTTATCTCTTGAGAATGGTCAGTGTACTGTCCGAAACGTTGAGCCTTTATTTTTTAATAAAATGGTATTCCAAAATTGCATTGAATCATTTAAAAACTGAAGGAAAGAAATATATATATATGCATATTTATATGGGGGAGCATACTTAGAAAATATTCATCGCGCAGTTGTAGTGATCTCATGACCTCAGTCGATTCGGCACTTTTATGTAAATATACTTACAGACTTGATATGCTTGGGATCGAGCCAGAACCAGTAGAATTCCAGGTGATCTGGTAGCCGCATAGAGGCTTGGTAAAGAAATCCCCCACGAGACAGTCGAATTTCATTCAGGCGTCCAGCTGCCACATGAACGCGGTTTTGTCGTCATGAACGCCAAACAATCTTCTTTTAGGAGGACATTTTGATTACTTTTGATGAACAGGTTTGGCAGCGAAATTTATTTCTCTTGTCAGTTCACGGTTTACAGTGCATCTAAAATCCTTAGATTGATAACCATGTTGATTAAATCGTGATAAATTGGGGGTACAATGGCGACATGTCGTTTTGAAGCGTTGTCGGCATTCTAGGTAGCTCTAAATGCACTGTCATCTAGACTATGTAACAGATGATAGAAAATTAAGTTGCAAATTTCTCCTTGTTCTAAAAGAATAAAAGTTGACAAGATTGGTCAGTAGCATGTAATGTGACATCCGGCGCGACGCTTCGTTTGCGCCGGATGTCACACTTTTGAGGGTTTTTTTCAAAAATTTTCAAAAAATCAAAATTTCAAAAATTTAGGTAGACTTCAAATTTCACGTGGGCGAAGGCCGAAAATTTAGGTAGTGACAAATTTTCAAAAATTTAGGCGGTCTCAAAATATCACGTAATCGAAAATTTAGGCGGTCTCAAAATATCACGTAATCGAAAATTTAGGCGGTCTCAAAATATCACGTGGACGAAAATTTAGGCGGTCTTAAAATATCACGTAATCGAAAATTTAAGTTGTCTCAAAATATCACATAGCCGAAGGTCGAAAATTTAGGCAGATGAAAATTTCGGTAGCCCAAAAAATATCACGTAGACTTAATATACCAGAAGATTGTATTCAAAATATTTCTTTAAAAATGGAAACCTCAACGGGGACGAAAATGGAAGAAGCCTCAGAAATGGAAGGAACTTCGACGGGGACGAAAATGGAAGGAATAAAAGTGGAAGAAACCGCAAGAATATATTCTTCGTTATCATATGAAATGAATAAAGAAAAGCATAAAGATAGAGTTAGGTATATGAAAGATAAGGAATCTCAATTATTATTAAGATTAGAGCATTATAAAAAATTAAGAAAGAGATGGTCTAATGTTAAGAATGTAACACAAGGAATTGGAATTGTTCGTGATGAGATCTCTTTTTCCTCTTACTCATCAACATTACTGACAATCGCACTTGACAATTGTTCTCGTGATGTGGCTAATTGACTGAGTGATCTGATGTCTATTCATTGTCTTTGTTGATCCGTGAAAAATTTATTTTTTATTTTCATGAGAAAACAATTTTTATTTTCATGACATATATATCTTTTATTGTTAAAAAATGATGTTACCAAATGTTGGTGGAGGTGCATATATCCCGAATAATCGTGAATCAGAAATAGAAATAGAAAATTATATCATGAAAACTGGAGACGTTTTATCTGTTCCATTGCATTTTTCTATTCTTCCGCAACAAAATACAGAGTTAACAGATAAACAATATGTTGATACACAAATCAATGACTTAAAAGAAAGATATATAAACGATGTTTTGGTTCCACTGATGAATGAATTAAAGTTGCTAAAACTTAATGACAAATTATTAAACGAAAAATTATTAAAACTTGATAAAAAGGATAGAGAGCTAGAAGCAGATATAGCAAAACTTTTTAAAAAGATTTCAGAACAATCAAAAATTTTAATATTACTTTCTATAAATTCAAAATCTGCAGTCATCAAAAATAAACATCAGATAAAATTATTAAAAGAACAATTAGAAGATGAAATAGAAAAACTTCTTAACAAAATTTTTAAGAATTTAGAGCAGTTACAAACTACATTCCAAAAAAGTGTTGATGAATTAAGTTCTAAAATTACTCAACAAATGAAAAAGATGAATAGAATAATCAATGAAGTAAACTCACTTAATAAGAAAGTTGATAAAATGAAAACTCTTAAAATCAATTTAGAAAATGAATTAAAGAATAATTTACAAGAAAACTCTAAAGGAAATAAAGAACAGTTAGATGCTGTTAAAAAACAGTCAGATGTTCTTAAAGTTAAATTGAATGCTCTTAAAACGGCGTTGAAGATGAATCAGGAGAAAATGCAAGTTAATAGAAAAGAAATTAAAATACATCACACGCTGCTTGGCGCAATAGATAAAGTGCAACGGAAAATTATTAAAGTTATCACGAAGTTGTTGGACATTCACACACGTAAATCGTGATCGGACCAAGGGTCCTCAGGTTACTAACCAATCGTAAATATTTTTCCCAAAAGTCAAATTTATTCCTAAAAAATTTCTATAATTTATAAACACAATCTTAAACATTTTGCTTCAAATAAAAAATTGCTCATGAACCATCTATTGAAATCTTATGAAATCTGTTTACCATTATAACAATGTAGAAACAGTTCAAAAAGATGGAGATGGTGTAGACCGCGGAGCTAGTGTAAACAGCGGAGCTGGCATCTTTTCTGGCACAGGAAGTATCGTTAACTTAATTAAAAATAATAAATGTTCGATTACATCTGCTGCTAAAGGAGCAGCTGCTATAGATAGTACAGCTAGTGCCATATCAAATGCTGTTAGGTCACAAAACGAATTCAAACAACTAGAAGCTATTCGTAAACTTAAGAATGATTCTGAAGAACTAAAAAAATTAAAAAAACTTTCAGAGGAAACAAAAAACAAAATTGCTAACATAGCTGTGGGGTCTGATAGTAAACAGGAGAAGAAATCAGGCGTAGCCATAGAACCTACGGTTCGTTCAACTGAAGAAATAAGAGGTAATGGTCTAGCAAAATTCTAAAATTATATTTTAGTAAAATTTTTTCTGTGTGTGAGAGAGAAAAAACAAAAAAGTCAAGTTATTTTTTATAAAAATGTCTTCTCTTATCGAAAATAAATTTAGATTAGACGATCCTCCGTTCGTCAGTTATAATCAAAAAAAGAATGACTATATAAGAATTGCTATGAATCCCGGATCTTCCAGTAGAGTGAATACTACTGGAGGTGATTTAATTTTTGAAGTTGATAATCAGCAGAGTTATTTATATTAACCTGATTCCTTTTTACACTGTGAATATTCTTTTTATAGTGATGCCAATTTTACAGCACCATTACCAGATAGCGATAATATTGCATTAGAGAATATTTTTTTCCAAGATTATTTACACAAATGCGTTTAGATGTTGCAACTCAAAATATAGAAACAATAAGTGATTCTCCTGGTGTAATTGATGCAATGCTTAGATTTGTAACAATTGGTGAAAATAACAAAAAGCATGAAATCGAAGGTTGGTTTCCTGATACTAATGATGGTATAATTGTTGATGATTTAACTCACGCTGGAACAGATGCCGCAGGAATTGCAAAAGATGTAGAAAATATTGCAAATCATTTAAATAAGACAAACAATAGTGCATATAAAGAAAGACGTGAATTTAACAAGAAAAGTAAACAGACAGTTAATTGGTCATTGTCTCTATTATTCGGATATTTAGATTATGATAAAATATCATATCAATTAAAATTTAAGTTAATAATTCATCGGACAGCAAATAATGAATTAATCTTTTTTGGTAAGACTGGAAAAAAAGCGTATTTAAAAATTGATAGACTTTAATGGTGGATTAAGCAAATTACTCCTAGTTAAGAGGTCGAAACAGCTATTGCAAAAAGATTAAATGCTAACAAACCAATTCCAGTAAATTTTCTAAAGCGTACTGCTAGTTCAGTAACTTTTTCCGAACAAAGATTTAACTGGCATTTTACTAGAACTTCGAATACTCCAAGATATTTATTACTAACATTTCAAAGAAATAATTCTCCAAGTTTTGATAAGAACAATAATATTTTTCATATTAATACAATTCGAAGTTTACAAGTTGCTTTAAATCAAATCCGATATCCAATTGATCCATTAAGATTCGATGATACCAATAATCAATTTATGGAAGGATATGATGCTTATAGAAATCTTTGTATAGAATTTGGAGTTGAACCACAATTAACTCCCGGAGATTGGAGAGATTTATATTTTGTTTTCGGTTTCGATTTAGGTTCACAATCTGAAGATATTATCAAGACTGGTTTTGATGTAACAATTAATATTGAAAAAAAAATTCCACAACTTCATTGATGGCTTATGGTTTATTGCTAGAAGATGTAAAATATTCTATTGAAATTCTTAATGGAAAGATGGCTAGGATAGGTTAGTAACCTGAGGACCTTTGGTCCGATCGCCTGAAGCCTCTGAACAAAGTTCTATAGGTCAATTAAAATTTTTCCTAACTTAAAATTTTTATATTAAAAATGTCGGAAGCGGAAAGTAATAATAATAAAACTGTTGAATTAAAATTACGTAATATTGTTGACAAAAATACACCTAAAACTATTACGATTGACAAAAGGAAATATTACATAAGTAAACCAATAATAGAGAATATTCAATTACAAGACGAAAAGAATGGCGGGATTCTCCCATTAATTCCACTAATAATAGGAGGCATAGCAGCAGCAGGAAGTGTTGCAGGTGGGACAGCTGGTATTGTCCAAGCAGTAAGTAAAAATAAATCAGAGAAGGCAGCATTAGAAGAACAAAAACGTCATAATAGAGAGTTAGAGAAAGTTGCTAGGGGAGAAGAATAGCAGATAATTTTATTAGTAAATTAAATTTAGTTGATGAAGGAAAACGAGTTCTTAAAAATATTCCTCACAATGTTGATGATTTAATTGAAATTAAAGAAACTAAAGAGGGTTCTGGAATATATCTAAGTCCTAGTATGATTCGGTAATAACCTCAGGACCTTTGGTCTGATCGGCTAAAGCCTCTCTCTGAACAAGGTTCGATAGGTTAGTAACCTGAGGACCTTTGGTCCAATCGGCTAAAGCCTCTGAACAAGATTCTATTAGGTAAAACATTTATTTTATCTTTTAAAATGAATTCTACAAATTCCGAAAATTTAATTAAATTAAAAATTTCAAATCTAGATCTAATGGATTATCTCTTAAAAGTGCATAAAACCTCAAATTGTCAGCACACCGGTCGGCTGCACAGCGGAGGTGACATACAAAAAACATTAGAAAACCTTCCTGGATTTATTTGGAGTAAATATTCGAAAGAAAAACATCTTCCTGGTCATTCATATACCGGTCCAGGAACTCGATTAGATATAAGACTAGATGAGAATAATAATCCAAAACCAGGTGAATAACCAATAAATAGAGTAGCTGCCGCAGCTTACAGACATGATTTAGCTTATCAAAATCATGACCTAAGTTCTCGACATGTAGCTGATAAGAAGATGATTCAAGAACTAGATAGTATTCAAAATCCTACATTTAGAGAAAGGATTGAAAGAATGTTTGTTAAGAAAGCTTTACAAGCTAAAATATTGTTCGGTCAGGCTATTGATCCGTCAGCAAATGAAACCTACGCGTCTGAAATTCATAAGGAATACAGAAGGCCTAAATATTTATTGAAAGTAAAAGTATTTAATAAAGATGATATTTTGAGTGCTGATCTTATTCATATGCCGAATGAAAAAGATTATAAATACGCATTGACCGTTACAGATTTATATACACGATACGCTTGGGTGAAGCCTTTAAAAACAAAAGTGGTCTGTCAGTTCAATATGCGTTTGAAGAAATCTTTAAAGAAACTAACAGAAAGCCAAGGAAATTGCTTGTTGATAAATGATCGGAATTTTATAACCGACATATTCAGCCACTATTTGAAACTGTTTATTCAACTGAAAATGCAGGAAAGGCTGTAGTAATAGAGCGATTCAATAGATCATTGAAAAATAATATTTTTAAGAAATTTACAGAACAAGGAAATCAGAAATGGTTGAAGATACTACCAGGACTTGTAGAGCGGTACAATAATAAAGTTCATACAGGTATTGAGGGAACTCCAAAGAAAGCTTCTGATGAGCCTGATTTGATACGAAAGAAAATGTTCGAAAATAATTATTGGAATGAGAGTAATCCGAATTTGCAGAAACTTAAGCCGAAATTTAAGATTGGAGATAGAGTTAGAATATTTAAGTATAAGAATAAATTTGAAAAAGGCTTTGTTGGCTATTGGACTAAAGAGATATTTGAAGTTTGTAAAATAAACCAAACTTATCCGATTACTTACGAAATCAAAGATTTAGATGATGAAGATATCAGAGGCCAATTTTATCAAAATGAATTACAACGAAGCGATTTTTAATTATCATTATCATTATTATTATTCAATTCTAACATAATATCAAGAAATGTACTCCTTTTTGTAATTTAAATGAAACATAAAGACATAATTGACCTCAATAAGTAGTTCCTGGTTTTTGAATTTGAAATGTATTATAAGTTCCAATGCCAAGTAATTCTTTGACTTCATTTGTAGGGGGAAGTCCATAAGAGTCAAATCAATAGTTCTCAGCCTCTGGGTGGTCGAAATAATAATTAGAACCGTTTATATTTCCTTGTCCTGCTGACCAATGTACTCCTTCTTGATCTGACGTGTGAAGATTTGTTACGAAATTTACAGTTGGCTTATTTTTCATAAATTGTAACTCGTCTCTCATCAATATGTGAAAATTCTTTATTCCCAATTGATTAGGAATTTTCTTTAGATCGAAATTTGTCGTGGTTTGTTTGCCGTATTGTTTTAAGAAATCATTTATGTTGCTCATTCTAAATGGAATAAAATGTCTTGTTTAACAATGTTCCATTTTATTTTTATGACCTCCCATTAAGAGGATATTGTTTGTTTTATCTGTATTAAGACAATAGCAACATCTGTTACCACATTTCTCAAACCGCATGATTGTTTGAGGCGATCATACGGGTTGTACATTCACAACATAGCGTTAATAACATAAAAGCAATCTATTAATTAATTCTCTGCTTTGAGGGAATATTCTGTTGTTATAGCAATCATTCAATACAATGTCGCAGTATCGACAGTCGAGACCGACTGTCGAACCAAAACCAAAACTTTTCTGGTTCCGGTTCCGGATCTGGTTCGCGTTTTGGTCGATGAAATGATTTACAATGCGGTGTAATTCCCCATTGACATTCAAGTACATTTAATCATACCCGTCATGTCATACCCGTATGTTGTCAAGCAAACTTCATTCACCTACAATGCCGCTTTGCTTAGATCATCATTCATAAATTTCACTTACTATTTAAACACACACACAACTCATAAAACGTGACGCATTACAATCTTAGTTTAAATTTTATCGTCACAATGGTTGGATCTACTGAAAGATCTGTTCGATTGGAGACAAAGCGGAGAAGAATGCAGAAGTTAACAAGGGAAATCATACATCTGCAAGCACGAAGTAAAATATTCATACACTTGGATATAGGAAGAATTTTTGAATGGATCGGAGACTCGCACATAAATTATACAATTGATAAGAAAATATTAAACTTAATTGAACAACGGCAGAAAGTAATATTTTCTTTAAATAGAACCCTATCACAAGAACGAGACGATCAAATTATTGAACAATCAACAACATGGAACAACGTCGATAAAACAGGGCCGCCAACTTATAGAACAATTTCAACAAAATATGCAACCTGTTCAAGAAATTCAATCTATGTCAAATATTCAACAATTACAACATTTGGTATAGCAATACCTAACAGATTAACAAATAATGATACATTAAAATGTTTAAAATCTGGAATTGATGATGAAAGAAATGCCTTGAAAAAAAACAACACCAATAATATCTGATGCCAAATCTACATTAGCTGACGCCAAACAAACAATTGAAGATAAAAACCAATAATAAACGCTGTGAGTGCTGTAATTAATTAATTATATTTTTAGATATAAATTTTCTAGACATAAATTTGAGATGTAATAAGTTTTTAGATGTAATAATAAAAATATTATTCCCACGTGTCATCATCATCATTTAAATTACTCTCACTGACGATTGTTTGAAATATTGCAGCTTGAATATCTTCTCCGTTATAACGTAACATAATTTCATTTTCATCAGGTGCTTGACGTTTAAGAAGATTTATTTGACCGGAAAATTTTGTTTCTTCAGTATTATTATTCTTATCAGGAATACTAATTCCAGTTTCTAAAGATCTTTTCCATCCCGAGTGATCATTTTCTAGAGATTTTACGATTTTCTACTGCCTTTCAAAATCGCTACAGATATTTGATTTGGCAGTAAGCTTTTTATGGTTTTTAGAGACATTTGTATGAGCTAATAATGCCTACTGCAATTCTAGAGAATTCTTACTGGCATTCATGGCATCCATAGAATGTTTAGCAGGCAAATATATCTGTAAATGTTTGCTGGAGACACGTGTCTCTAAACATTTATCGACGACAGACATAACCTCTACAAGAACGTTGAACTCAAACATTTTTGTATAATACAGCAATTCTTTTGCTGTAATATACAAAAGAAAGATATTTGTATATAAATCACGTATTATTACCATCTAATGTATTCATCGGAATATATACATGTAATACAATTTTATACGCAATTACAAAATTCTATCTTATCAAATATATTGTTATGTTTATGCATTTGATATATTGATATTATGTCTACATCACATTTAATACTTATTATATTAAATATCACGTGAATAAATGAATGTGATCTGTAATTGTGCATGCATTATATTCATTTATTACTTGCTTTACACTTGTAAAAAGAACATTTGGTTTTAGACATGCGTCCCTTCTCTTGCTACTTTGTTTCCTCTAAATGATTCGCTTTTGATGGAGTGTCACAATGCACGAGGCACAGAACTAAGTCCTTCTAGTCTCTTCTTATCTCTCTTTCTCTCTCCGGAAACTCCGGAGTTTCCTCGAACTGTTTGTTTTTGATCGGGGCCATAGTGCGCGAAGCACAGGGGAACAAGCTTCCTCTTTTTTTTCTCTCTCTCTCTCTCTCCTTATCTCCATCTCTCCATTCATCTTCTTTTATTTTCTTCTCTCCATTTGAAAGCTGATTTTCTGATTTTGAATGTATCTCAGCTGGAATATTCAAGGTCACAATGCGGATCAGTTGTTCCCCTATTTGCAAGACTATGATGACTAAAGGACGTAATGTATATACCGGTATCCGTCACAATTTTCCTCTACACACATCTCTCTCCCTACTGTGGAATGAACAACTCGTCGCTCGCCCGCCTGTTAATGACTAATGAATGCCCTCATAACGACCTTCGGTCCATGAGTCACACAACAAAGAGGATGCGAGCGGAGACTGTGTATGCTATATCAACCAGGCGTCATCAATTGCAGAGTCATTCCTCTCAGTGCATCGTGCATGTTTCAGTCATCCCAGCAGCGTCAATGCATGTCGTTCTACTGTCATATACTTATGGATTTACAAAACTTTTAAATACGCCTCAAGTCAGTCATTTGTGCTTTGGACATTCAGAGGATGCTGTCGTAATTCGACTTTCACAACCAATTTCAGGATTACGCCGACGCATTTTTTCACTATGGAAATCTTTTCACTATCGATCTTCTCTTTTCCTGGCATTGTACTAAAACCAAGCGGGTCACTCCTTTGTATTTGCCTTTGAAGTTATGCACAAGATAGAGAATCAATAAGGTAAAACCACAGCGCTTCGTGTCACAGACACATCAAGGGGTGGAACCTTGCAGTGCGAATATTTACTGCAAGGTCCCACCTGACACTAGAAGCGCTGTGGTGTTACCTTGCTGGATTTCTATCTTGCACATAACATCAAATAAAAGGCAAATACAAACGAGAGACCAGCTTGTTTTTAGCACAATGCCAGGAAAATTGAACTACCTCCTGTTCCTAACCTTCAACATCATCTTCATCTACACGTTTTGATTCGCATCATTCTGACTCAACTACCTAATATCTTTTCACTTTCGCTGAAAACCATTAAACAAGTGATTGATTACATTGCTGAAAAGTCATTTGAAGTGAAATTATATTGTAATCAAATATTCGATCCACATACAGCTACAGTCGAACAAATACAAGTTGAATCTTTGAACGAGGATTGGAGAAAATGGAAAATATAATGTGAGTTTTACTATTTTTGGGTACTGTTCAATACCTCAAATTTGGTAGTTTTGAATCCTGGTGGATGATTTAATGTATCCACGGGACTTAAAATTACGCTTGCTTGAGGTTCGATCGGCATTTATATTATTCCTAATTAATCGCAAAATATCGTGAAAATTATTGCTTGTCTGAATGCGTTTATAAATTGATGTCTGTAGGCCTTTTTGGCAGTAGACGATTGATGTCTGTAGGTCTTTTTGGCAATAGAGAATTAGTGCTTTTTGCAGTAGACAATGCGCGATAATTCTACTGCGAAATTTTGTGGGATTTCCATATAAAATGATCACTAGGGATGGTTTATTAACTGTAGTCGATAATGTTTTACCCGAACATAATTTTGTAAAATCTTCTACTTTTACTTTATCTTGTGAATATCCTTTGAATGTTTTCTTTTCAGTAAGTCTCCCTTGTTCATCTACAGTAATACAATATTTTATTTTAGGAGCAATAAACATTGCAAAAATATTTCCACCATTTCCATAATCATTTTTTCCTTGACACAATTCTCCTCCAACATATCCAGCAGCATCTAATTTATTGAAGAGTTCATTAGAAATGTATATTGAATCAGTGTTTTTTACAATTAATGGAGAACCACAATTAAATGCCCCATCTTCTGTTTCAATATCATAAACATATTGTTTTTTATTATTTAAGTATCTTACAGTGGTGACATCATTGGTAATATTATTTTTAACTTGACACGCACTAAAGCATAATGATTTATCTTGTCTTTCGCTTACTACCAAATTAATACCTAGAGATGATGCCAAATTGTATAAACCACTAAAGGTTTCTTTATTTTTCTGTGTAAAACGAATAATTGCATATTTACTTGTAAAAAAAGATTTCTTGCTCCCATCTGCTGCATAAAATCCAACAAAGAACCAATATCTAATATTATATTCAGCATTTAGAACATATCAAGGAACACGTTTTTCTTCAAACTGATTATAATAATTTTCACTAAAGTATGTGGCATAATGTTTTGGATTTTGAAAATTGAGTTTGTATACCCAAGATGATCTCATCGTATCATATATTTTACAATCATTGACTTCATTAATATATGTTTTTAATTTAATTAAGAGGTTAAGATCTTGGTTATATAAAGTACAACAATATCTGACTCCTGATTCATAATTATAGATTCCAGCAGAGCCATCTCCTAAAAAGAACCCTTCTATAAATGCTTGCTTACATCTTAAATTAGGTGGATGACTAACATAAATATCATTTACAATTTGTTTCAATGTGATTGTATTGTCGTGTAAAAATAATTTATTATGTAGTAAATTTGTTCCTATATTTAATTCTTGTGGCTTTATTTCATTACCTATTTCATCTAACAATGAATGATCTTCAGTAACATCTACTATTCCCATTTTTGTTCTTATTCGATAAATACGTTTATTTGTAAGATGTCTAATATTTTTTTTACTTTACTCCGTCCATTATGAGAATAAATTTCTAAATTATCAACAAATGAAATTTCTTTCATATCACCATTAATTTCAAACGGATTAATTTTATAGTTGTTTACAATACTATCTATTCTAGAAATAAATAATAAATCATTCTTTTTCAATATTACAGGCGTGTCAGCTGTTACTGAATCTGTATAATGAATGTATTTTTCGTTGAAACCATTAATTTCTAAAATAGAGTTATTCATGATTCTTCTAGAGTGAGAAAGAATAAAAGAACCTAAGTGTGATGGCATTAATGACGTCTTCCCATCTTTTACAGTATTAGTTTTAAGAAGTTCATCATCTTCCATTTCTACTTTCGCTAAATATTGTTCATCATTTAAAAATTTCATAATCTTTTACTTCTTGAGTGAAATTTTTTCTCAATGTATTCTCATTCCATAAATGATATTTAGTGGTTGTATCTTTTTGTACGGTTTTTCCATATAGTGCATTCATCAATAATTTAATTAACTCATCGCCTACAGTATTTCCTTCTGTTTTATATCTTTTTCTCAAATTAAAAAGTTTTTCAATATAATTTCGAAATGATGAAACTTGAAAATTTCTTTTCATAAATTATACCATCAGTATTATGTAAGATTTTTCCACCACATCTAACAATTTCTTGTATGTCTACAGAAGTTAATACATCATAACATATACCATTTCTAAACCTGATTACTTTTACATGAGAATTATTATTTTGATTTTGAACTTTATTTATTATAGGAACTGGTTGAAAAAACATATCATTGGGATATTGAAACACAACTATAAATATTCCAGTTTTAGGTCTAAATGTTTGAGTATTAAATTTATATACTATTTCTCGTTCTTCTTGTCTAAATTTTCTAGCGGATTCGGCTTTAGGGTATTCTGAATTTTCATCATACATAGCTGATGGATATAAAGATGTTGCATCAAAAGCCATTAGAAATTCATTTTTTTGTTCAAGTAGTTGATTTGAAATTTTCTTACAAATTTCAGTTTTATCTCCTAAATCTCGATACCGTTTCATTAAATCTATTAAATTACTTCCAGGGGACAAAGTCCCCCCAGCGTAGCGACAAGGGGACGAAGTTCCCCAGCCTAGCGACCAGGGGACAAAGCCCCCCCAGCGTAGCGACCAGGTAAATACTGTTTTAATATTGTTAACAAGATGCTACAAAATGGTGATATGTATTTTCTTATATTTGCTGAAACTCTTCCACCTTTAAAAGATTTTCTAATATAATTTCTAGCCCATAAATCTATATGAGAATGAATATTTATATTGTCATTTTGTACGCTTTTCATCCAACCGTTAAATGTTTAAGCAGAGGATGTTAAATTAGTAGTTGCTGTATCTTCACTAACTAAATCTCGCATAACATTATTATATTTGTAGATACAAAAAGTTAAAGAAAGAATATCGTTAACTAAATATGGTCTCCATTCATTTTCTTCTTCTTTATAATTTTCATGTGTTATGTCTCCAATTTCATAATTTAATTTACACACATTCGTAGGAATTTTAAAGTTCTCACACCATTTAGAAAGCCTTGTTTTTACATGTTGATAACTACATTTCATTATAATAGTTTGAAGTGCTAATTTACCTGAAGGTGAATCTTTTTTCATATTGTTTTTAAATCTAAAAGATTTTTGAATATATCTACTAACACATTCAGTTGTATAAGGATTTTGTAATGAAGCAGTTAATATTCCTCTTGAAGTTTTAAGAGGCGGTTTAGATAATTTAAAATTAGCTTTTATCGCAAAATAAGAATCAAAACCTGATGAATTGTGAGCTATTAAAGTTACTTTCGAATAATTAAATTTTCCAAGAGTTTTAAATTTGATGGATCGGACATGCGTCCTATGGGTTTCCCCCGATCTGACATACGTCCTCTGGGTTTCCTCCGATTGGACGTTCATCATCCTCAGTTCTCGTGAATATTTTCACACAATTTTGAAGTTTATTAAATTCTAATTCAGTTAAATTATTATACTCATTAATTTGTTTTTAAGTTTTTTAATTTCATCTTCATCTTTTGATCGTTTAATTTTAATCATATCACTTAACAAACGAGTTTCTAATTCTTTCAATCTTTGTTTCGGTAAGCAACATATAAATTTATTAAAATTAATGGCTCTTGCAGCATAAGGAATAGGATGAGCTGTTGAACAGTTAGGATCAGGAAACGTTTCGAGATCCCAAATATATGTTGAACTATAGTCAATTTTTTTCTTTGTTATGATTCTATATGGACGCGTTGTTAGATTTTCATCAGTAACTGTTTTATATATGGGTTTGAAGTTATTTTCAATTTCTCTAATAGCTTTTAATTTATGAGATTTATTAATTAAACAATAGTGTCCAATTGTTGAAGCTTCGTGAAAATAATTGAAATAAACATAATTATGAAAAGTTTCAATTCTTCTAGGATTTAAATGACGATTGGCAGGACTATAATATTGAACACATTCTCCAAAAATTTTATTGAATTGAGAAAATTTGCAGTTTGACATTACTCCTGTTCTAGATGTGGCTTTCTCTTTATATAAAAAATTATTAAACATTTCTTTCATCATTTCTCCTTGTTCTTCATTAAAACCTCGTAAAACATCATAACATTTAATAACGCAAAAATCTTCAAAAGGAATATAACAATATTCACCGAAATATTCTTTGATTCTATATTTCATATTAATACCTGCACCTCTATGTGATCTTTGTACTAGCTTCATTCCAAAATCTTTAATTCCAAAACCTCTTTAAATTCATCTTTAGTTCTTACACATAACTCTTAACAAATCACTTAAGTTTCTTGCATTTATTTCAAATAGTATAAATATATTTGCATTCTTTCTAATAACACTTCCATCTAATGAATACATACTTTGTGTTAAATAAAAATCACTACAGTTATTATGTCTACCTCTTGTGAAATAATTTCTCTGTACTGACTGATTTCTATCATTAACACAATCATCAAAAATTACACAATGTTTCATTGTTTTAACTAGTTTACTAGGATCTTGCATATTACCACTATCATCTATTAATTGTATTTTTATATGCTTATTTTTATTGGATTCTACTAACTGATTATTTTTTGCGGCTTCTTCACACCACGAACTTATTTCTTCTATATATTCAAAATTTTCATATTCTTTGAATAATGAAGCAATTGCTGTTTTTTTAAGATTATTTTCAAATCCATATTTTAAAAATTGATAGACGGGTTGTTCTGCTGTTGTTGTATAAATTATAAGATTGTTATAATCCAAAACAATTGTAGTCGTTAAAATTTCAAATAATAGATACGTTTTTCCACATCCTGATCTTCCACAAATAACTGACAAAACTTTATTAGATAAATTTGGATGATGATTAAATTTGAGTTTTTTTTATTTAATGGGGGCACTTCACTCATTTTTTAATAAAAAATTTTATTTTTATTTTAAAAGAAGAAGAAGAAAATTAAACTTCTCTAGCTTCGCGTGGGAGTTTATACCTCCCGAACCAAAAGATCTATCACAATCTCTTCACCTCCAAAATTTATTTCTTGTCCTTTCTCATCAGTGATTCTGATGTTAATGTTGTTAATAGTTTTTCTTGTAATAGTCATTCAAATTCAAAAATTCAAATACGCTTTATTTAATGAAACAAATTACATTAATCAACATAAAGCGTCAGATCTTCTGATCTTGTGCAAGTCGCCGCACATGCTGGTCAGCGGACAGCAGGTCCGGTGCACCACAGTCCTCATGCAGCATTTCTCGGTAAGTCTTCCTTTGACCTTGTCCGCGCCTTTGCCGCTGCGCTGGCCGCCAGAGAAGAAGGCGCTGCGCAGGCTGAGGACATGACTTCTCTGTCCGAAGGAGTTCTCCAGCGAGGGCCCGACGGTCTTGCCGCAACTTTTGACTTGGTGGTAGCAGTCCCGCGCGCTGGTACAGGTCTGCGCTGCGCACACGCTCCGCAGCGTATGTAATAGTAAAATATATTAATGTTTGTGGAAATACATTTAATCTATAACCAATGGCTACAGTAAAAGCTGGAAAACTGAATATTAAATTTGATAATTTACCATTTATATATCCTCCTCCAATAATGTCACAATGTACAACAATTGAATTTATTTCAGTTATTATTTGAATCTTCTCACCTAAATGATAACCTTGACTATAGGTTTGTTTATTAAATCCTAATAGCTTTGACAATGATCTATCATGATTAAAATCAACTTGATGGTTTTTTCTTCTAAAGTAAGAGAAAATTTATTAACTGCCGGTTCAACTGCAAAATGTAATTGTTTCTTATATTTAAATGGTATACCTAAATGTCTCTAAATTTCATTTGATATTGATTTAACTTCGTAAGAACCAGGAAGAAAAGTTAGTATTTTCCATGTTTTACCTTTATCAGTAGAATATCTAAATTGGTCATTCGCATCTTTGATAACGTTTTGAATAGTGTTAAATGTAGAGAAACTAGTCAATGCAATTTGATAATTTTTATTTTGTTCCAAATGCAGAATGGGTTCTAAATTACAAGTGTGTGATAAAGTAGTTGTTATAATTTTTAATGTCGTATTAAATTTTGATGAACCCAAAATCTCTGTGTTATATTTTCTAAATGATAATTAATTTTGTATAAATCTGCTGAACACATTTTTTAGTTAAAATTTTGAATAAATATTTTTTTATGAAATACTTTTTTTATAAAAAATTAAAAACAACAACATATTTCAGCTATACTTTTATAATCCTCTTCATTTAGAATCTTCTTTTCTAACAGTATTTTCAATATAGCATGAATTTCATTGAAACTAGAATTATGTCCTTCTTTTATTGCAGATATTAACACTAGAAAGACCGTTGGGTCAATTGACCCAGAAATGATAATATTTGAATCCGTACACCTCTAAAAATTTGCAGTAGTTGACTTATCTCCCTCGACTTTTCCTAAAACTGTAATGTGTTGAATATAAGCATAAAATAAATTTCACGGATTTGTTAGTTTCGATTTCTATTACCAATTATGCATGAAAGACCGTTGGGTCAATTGACCCACTTCATTCCTACACTCTAACGAAGCCATGCCTGGGCGTTCATTCACTGGTCGTGCATGCGCTTTTTGTTACAGTCAATGAACAATGCGCCTACACTCTAACGAACCCACGCCTGGGCGTTCATTCACTGGTCGTGCACGCGCTTTTTGTTACAGTCAATGAACAATGCGCCTACACTCTAACGAAGCCACGCCTGGGCGTTCATTCACTGGTCGTGCACGCGCTTTTTGTTACAGTCAATGAACAATGGGTCAGCACTCCATACTTTCTTGCTCTATGATATTGAAGGTGACATTATTGATTGGCTATTTTCGTGAACGGAGTGTGGAGTAGCGTTCACTGCTATCGGAGGAAGTGTCAATGTTCATTTTCTGTCAGGATGGCTGCACGATCACGGCGCACGGCAGCTGAAATCGCGCAACTGCTTATAGCTAATGTGGATTCCGACGAGAGTGGAAGTGACGATGAAACTGAAAATGGACTTGCCTACGATCCATCTCCTGCAGTGAGCGATGAAGAGGAAAGTACTGACGAAAGTGAAGACCCTATTGAAAGAGAAAGCGTCAGAAGAAGTGCTGAAGCGAGAGAAATGCAGTTTACATCCTCTGATGGAACTCATTGGACTCGGGTGGATATTGGAAGCGTCACTGACAGAGGAAGAGCACCGGCACGAAACATTATACGACAAAGACCTGGTGCAACTCGTTTCATTTTGAACAGAGTTGATAACGAAGAAGATATTTTTATCGAACTTCTTGGTCATGACAGCATTCTTCGAATCCTTGACTTCACTAGAGCTGAAGCAAACCGACAAGGAAATCATGAGTTTGAAATTTCTGAAAACGATTTGTTCGCCTTCTTCGGACTGTGCATAATTAGAGGCGTTCTACAAGGGAAGAACGAGCCGCTATCATCATTCTGGAGTCAAGAATTTGGAATAAATGTGTTCAAGGAGACAATGAGCAGAAATCGATTCAAGGACATAAAACGCTATATACGCTTTGATGATAAAACAACCAGGTCAGAAAGAAGAGAAGCCAACAAGTTTGCAGCAATTCAAGAGCTATGGGAATCAGCAATGAAAAGGTGCGGTGATGCTTTTTTTCCTGGACAACACACAACTGTCGATGAACAGCTATTCCCCTGCAAGTGTCGGTGCCCTTTCTTGCAATATATTAGCGCAAAACCCGATAAGTTTGGAATCAAATTTTGGTTCATTTGCGATGTTGATAGCAAGTATGTTTTGAACGCGGTTCCTTACACATGGAAGGATGAACAACGTGATCCACGCGTTTCTGTTCCTGAATCAGTTGTCATGAACTTGACCAAGGCTTACACCAACAGTGGCATTTCAGTGACGACTGATAACTTTTTCACCTCCAGCTCCTTGGCCAAAAATCTTTCTCAGAGGAACATAACTCTGTTGGGAACGATTCGACAAAATAGACGTGAAATTCCAAGGGAAGTTGCACAGTGCCTTGCTTCAAAGCATATTCCGGTTCACTCATCTGCATTCTTCAAGTCTGAAAACCAAATGCTTGCGGCTTACAAAGTCAAAACAACCAAAACTGTGCTGGTTTTATCAACTGAGCACAGATCCGCGAAAGTCGATGAGAACCATCCAAAGAAAAAACCGGAAATTATCACGAAATACAACAACACGAAATACGGCGTTGACATTTCCGACCAAATGTTGAGGTTGTATTCTACAAAGTGCGCATCCAGGCGATGGCCGCTTGCGGTTTTCTTCAACCTTTTGGACATCTTATGCCTCAATTCGTGGATCTTGGCGAAGGAAATGAACATGAGAAGTGCAAGAACACGCAGAGAATTTTTGTTACACATCGGAAAGTTGTTCTGCAGCAAGGCACCGTCCCGAAAGCGTCCACCTCATTTCAATATTTCTACACTTCGTTCTCAAGCCCTGCAGAGCGGATCATCTGAAGAACGGACGAGATGTCAAACGTGCAAGTCCAATAAGACAAAGGTAACATGCTGCTCCTGTCACAAGTTTGTTTGTGGCAAGTGTTCCTCTCCCCTGTGCAATTCGTGCAGTTCCTCTTAGACAGTCAGATGAGAGAGAATTCTTATCTCAACACTTTCAGCTTTTGTTATTACATATTTCAATAAAAATTGTTCACCGACATTATGTATTTTTTTTGTTGTGGGTCAATTGACCCAACGGTCCTTAATGGTTAAAAAATTTTTGGTCTTTCTAGTGTTAAAATATTTAATCTATTTAGTAATTCTTGTGGATCATCTGGTAAAAATACAGTTGTTTCTGTTTTAAAACCTCTTCCTACTTTTACTCCTCTTGATATTAAATTGTGTAATTGTTCATAGCGATTAAGAGTTTTTACTGCGCCAACTCTATCCAACATAGCTTTATATTTTATGAGATCTTCTACAGCATAATTATTTAAATCTGCTCCTCTTAAAAGATCAACAAAATTTCTATCTAAACTAAAAGGAGATTTATCTGGTGAAAAAATTAAACCTCGAAAAGGTTGTGGAAATATTTCTTTTTGTCCGAGATAAAATCTAGGTATTGTTTTTCCATCCATAAATGAAATAGAATGTTCAAATTGCATAGATTTTGGTAATTTCTTATTAATGTTTGATTCTAGTAATCCATAGTCATCTAATATAGTTTTGTGTTCTGGATCAATTATATTAATTTGTTTTTCATTAAAAATCTTTTTCAAGAGTTTTAAATGGTCCCATAGTTTTTTCAAAATCAGTTTTTACTTGCTCGGTTTGCTGCATTTTTTCAAACATATCAGATTGAATACCAGCTTTTATCATTCTATGTTGAAGATGATTTTCTTTCATAATATTTTTTTGTTTTATTAACTCGTCTAATTGTTTAATTCTTTTTTGATTATCAGCTTTAATTTTATCTATTTTTAAAATATAATATTTGAATTTTGTGGTAACATTGGAATACAACAAAAACATTTTACTGAACAAATTATTTTTTTATTGCTTTGTTGTCTGACATCTTTTCGTTTAAAGTTTTCTCGTTTTAAGTTTTGTTTAATAAAGTTTTGCTTAAATTTTCGCTTAAAGTTTTTAGCTCTTCTAAAAAAATTTTATCATTTTCTTCATTAGAAATTTTACCATCACTAAAAGTTTTACCATCCTGTTTATTCTAATCATCAACTTTTTTGGTCTTTAAATGAAATGATATTTGATTTACTTCATTAGCTATTTGATCAAATTTTTCAATCTCATTTAGCGTAATAACATTATCATCACATACTCTTTGAAAGTAGTAATTCAATTTGTCATAGACTTCTTTAATATGTAAATGCTTAGTTTTTAATGATTTTCGTTTCTTAGTTATTAAAGATTTATCTAACATTGCAACAAGTGAAGTTGCAAAAACACCCGTACCTGTTAAAGCTGTAGCAACTACTGGAATTACTAAAACACCTGAAGATATAACAATTGTTAAAGCACCTAAACTTATTGTTAAGAATATGCCAATTCCTTTTGTTACATTCTTAACATTAGACCATCTCTTTCTTAATTTTTTATAATGCTCTAATCTTAATAATAATTGAGTTTCCTTATCTTTCATATACCTAACTCTATCTTTATGTTTTTCTTTATTCATTTTTTTAATGTCCATTAAAGTAGAACTACGTTCATACGATAACGAAGGATATATTCTTGCGGTTTCTTCCACTTTTATTCCTTCCATTTTCGTCCCCGTCGAAGTTCCTTCCATTTCTGAGGCTTCTTCCATTTTCGTCCCCGTTGAGGTTTCCATTTTTAAAAGAAATAATTCTTGAATACAATCTTACGGGTATATTCAAGTCTTACGTGATATTTTTTGGAGCTTACGAAATTTTCATCTGCCCCTAAATTTTCGACCTTCGGCTATGTGATATTTTGAGACAACTTAAATTTTCGATTACGTTGATATTTTTAAGACCGCCTAAATTTTCGTCCACGTGATTTTGAGACGCCTAAATTTTCGTTACGTGATATTTTGTGACCGCCTAAATTTTCGTTTCGTGGATATTTTGGAGCGCCTAAATTTTTGATATTTGATTTTTTTGAAATTTGTCCACTACCTAAATTTTCGGCCTTTCGCCCAAGGTTAAAAATTTGAAGTTGCCTAAATGTTTGAAATTTAGATTTTTTTGAAAATTTTTGAAAAAAAACCGCAAATGTGTGACATCCGGGCATGCGAAGAGTTCGCGCCGGGATGCCTCACTACATACTACT
>CAJQUW010016673.1:0-78039 GCA_907163375.1 Prostheceraeus crozeri
GTTATCACGTGATAGTACAGTTGTAGAATAGCTGGCTTTTTAGCATAGCTATCGAAACCACTCCTCCCAAGCAATTCAAATCCACAGAAACAGTCAGGATTTTTTCACAGAAATCCACAAAAGCCAGGCTGCAGAATGGTGTCATGAGCTTAAATTTGGCTTTTTTGTAATATCGGCTGAAGTGAGTGGCTTTTTTTGCTCATTTCTGATTTTTCCTGTTTTGATCATTTTTGGGTCTTTTGGATAGAATAGCTCTTCCGGATCATTAACCGGGAAAATGTATGAAAGTGAAATCAGCAGGAAAAAATCCAGTGTCCAGGAAGTTAGGTCGCTTCGTTCCGATCACGGAAAATCTACTTTTATATGCAATAAACTTGTTATCATGTGATTGTCATTAAAAGTGTCAGGTAAATATACGACTAGCACAATTCCACTGACACTTTTTAATCCACGATTTTGGGATGAATGTTTTTTCGTTTTATCTCCATTCATTAATTTACTATTGGCTGGACACTGACTGATGACGCAAGAAGGCATGTCTTTGTTTTCTCGCCGCATCGATGCCCATTCTTTCTAAATCAACATGGGTGTCGATAAAGTGTCAGCACTGAAGTTGCGTGTGTGAACGCACCTTTAAGCTCTTATAAAGCCACTGTACTGAATCTGCCTCATAGTCAACATTCATTATTGAAATGACAATTCAAATATAGGACGACAGCTACTGACACTTTCTTCCTAAATTCGCGCAAAGGGTTTAATAGAATGGATTTGTAGATCTTGAAACGCTGAATACAAAAATCAAATTCTTAAGTGTCACAGCCAGTTTCTTTTGATTATAGGCAGAGTTAAAGGATTCCCATTGGAATCCAATGGTAAAATTCAAGAAATATCTATGGATTGTGAAAAACTTTTCACAGAAAAACTTTTTCAGAAAAGATACTATTTATCAGAATAACATGAAATTTGAAACATGATTGAGTTCAGAACATCAACTTCGATATAAAGGTTGAAGTGAGTCACATGATTCAGTATTTGATTTCTGAGAGCCTCTTCAAAATTAGTAAATTTCATGTTTTTATTTAATCTTGGCAATATTACTGATTTTGTAGAGGCTCTCAGACATCAAACACTGAATCATGTGACTCACTTCAACTTTTACGTCGAAGTTGATGTTCTGAACTCTTCTTTCAAATTTCATGTCATTCTGATAAATAGTATCTTTTCTGCAAAAGAAAATGCGTGAAAATTGCCAGGTTTTTCACAATTCATAGGTATTTCTTGAGTTTTGCCATTGAATTCCAATGGGAATCCTCTAACCTTACCTATAAATGAAAGCTACTGCCTGTGACACTTAAGAATTTGATTTTTGTATTCAGCGTTTCAAGATCTACAAATCCATGCTATTAAGCCCTTTGTGTGCGAATTTAGGAAGAAAGTGTCAGTAGCTCCTGTCCTAACAAGGAAGGTGGAGGTTTCGGGTCACCGAGACACGAATAAGTGACCCGGCGTCATGGCTGGACTGCTACTGATCATCTGATTGTAGAAGTTTATTGCTGCATTGATGAACAACTCTCCTCATGCAAAATGTCGCCTGGAAAATATCCTAGTTGTTCTTCACCGGACTTACTCATTTAAGTGATTTGTCAGTGATTGTTTTATCTGTAATGATAAAACATTTTTAATGTTTGCAAATTACATCTTCCTAGGCGCCTGTTTATCATACATTTCCTTTCTTGCTAATTATTTCTTCTGTATCTATCATGTCACCCATATTACATCGCGTGCAAAGCACTTTCATTTGCAAATGGCTTTCTTTCTCTGCTCTTGCTTGGAAGTGATGAAGATTTAAGCTGAAAAACCTTTCATAACGAGCATCGATGGTTATTTCTATCTCTTGTATTTTGTAACTTGAGATGATGAAAATCTCATAAGACATAACTTAATCGTTTCCTCTGTCAACTTTCATTATGATAAAGCTGAAATGGACGAATTTCGTTTGAATTCGACTTTAACAATTTCCGTCAACAAAGGTTCATAATGCGTGATAGTAGTGATGTGGGGGTCAATTGACTTATAGGCGTGATTTCAAGCGGTACCTACCTCGAGAAGTACAAATAAAACGTAGCAGTTCATCGTTTCATCGTTATTTCGAATAGAGAGACCAAAACTAATCCTGAATTAAAAATATGATTCAAAAATTGAAGAAATAGTGCTATTCGAACTATTCTCACTGCTCATCGTTAACTTTTGACATTTGTAATTATGTTGACATGCGCATAGTTGATGATTTATGTTTGAATATTGATGGTTTGCTTTGGTTGAGGCATTCGTCTGTCTGCACTGACTGAAATGTTTGCAAATGTTGACTGCATCCTAAGAATTTACAACTATGACAATTTCTGGATTGCTTCCTGCATTAGATAGAAAAAGTCAATTTTTTATTTTCATATTTATGCTAAAGGCAGGCCTACAACCCTTTCAAAAGAAATGCAACTGACTGTCATATCATTGAATACAATGATCAGTTATAATGAAGTGTCGAGATACATTTACCTATCAGTAATAGGTCATGTGAAAGTGTTGAATAGCCTTGATGTTTGACTTACTTGCTTTCCTACTGAATTTGACATATTCTGATATTATATATGCATACTTCAATTCTGCACATTGAATGATTTTCATTGAGTCCATAAATGCAACATAATGCAATCTGATACCTATGCATTATTTTTAGTTTTAATGGAAATATGAGTATGTGAATTTTTGCAATTATCCATATTTCAGCAGTAGAATGATCACATCAGAATCTCTCTCTCTCTCTCTAATACTTTGCCGATCAGAGTCAATTGCTCACATCCTTATGGTGGAAATGAGGACCTTGCACACATGAAATTCACAATGTCAGAATATACGGAGACAATTTTGGAGGGTTGACAATGTGCGGCCAATTTCATCTATGTGTAGTTCCACACATGGGGATAGATGGATGCATAATCACTGCAGTGTACCGGAAGCCGACGTGAACCGGACTATACACTTCTTTCTACAGTTTCGTGCCAGGGAGCTTCAAGATTGGTCTCATCAAGACTCTGACAACTCGTGCAATTCGTTCTCGACATTTATCCTCAATAACACCTCCAAAGTACAAAGACATTGAGTTTGGCCCTGAACGCAAGCCTACTAAGCTCTATCTTTTCTGAAGTTCTCTCTGAAGAGTATTTTAAGTACTTACTCTATGACTATGCCTATACCTGTCTCTGCTCAACCTAAGATAATCTGTATTCTTTCGTGGGTACACGCGGTACCTGGCATGTTGGGAGAACAGGTCGTAGCCTTGGGATTGTGGGATCGTAGCCAAGGAACACGTTGCTGAGTGTCTTGATGGTCATCAGCGTCCACCACACAGCTCTCTTTCTCCCCAGAGTGCCATCACATGTCACTTGATAACTTGTGGATGTGACGTCAGTGGCAGACAAGTTTACTGTGTTATGTAGATCACGTCCTCTCATCATTTTGCGTTGTCTGAAATCCTATCAAAAGAATTGCTCCAGATCTATGCATTCATAGGGAATACGTCACAGGTTTACTGTTGCCGTAGTGAAAGAAATGTGAGTTGCAGTACACCGTTTCAGTATTATCAAATCAATTTTATCTTGTCAGGCCCGTGTTGCACCTGACGGAGAGCGGGCGAAAAGCTTCGTGTGGGCTATATACCGAAAAATGAATTGTGAAAATATAACAGATGTCATTGGTTCTTACAGAAATTAAGTAAGGAGTCAAACTTTGTATCAAAAATTTAGCAAAAGTTAGAGATAATCTCTTAGCCTGAAATACTTACTATTTTAAGGAAAGCTTTTGCACAGTATCAGACAGTTATTATGGATTTCTGAGAGACGGAAAGTAAATGTTATATAAATCGATAAAAGAGCCGTTTATTTATCTTACCCTTAGAGTGCTGTGGAGCGTATCTAGACTACGTTGGAATGGAAAAACCTTTCATACTCATCTTTCGAAATGTTTGTGATTAACTAGAGAATGTTGTGTTATGCCATCGACAACTTTGATTGCGTAATTGACAACATCAACAAGATCAACAAATTAAGTAGACGCTTTGTTTTGTTGCTGTCAAGTCATCCATTCGTCTGAAAATCTTCCTTTTGACATAAATCTCTCTTTCTTAAATGAGAATTGATGTCCGCTCATTTGATGATAACGAATTTTTATTAAACATGACACATGCTAAACAGCTTCAGGGTCAATTCACAACTTTAAAAGAAATACACAAAAATGCGATCAGTTACTCGTGAATATGCTCTTGACAGATGATTTAAATCGATGTTGAGAGATCAGCACTGTACATTCTTGAGGCAGCTCATTCCATAATCGCGTTGCACATGAGGAAAACAGTCTATTTTTAGTTGACTTAAGTCTACATCTTGGCACGATGAGATGGTGAGATGAGGCAGAACGCAGATGAGATCGGTTTGGAAAGTTGTTCACACATGATAGTTTCTCACTTAGGTAATAAACCAAAATGGGTTAGAAAAGATGACAGAACAACTGTTCCCATTTGTAAAATCCTTCGAAATAATGATTGCAACAATGATAATGACGGAATCTTTGCATCCATAGTCTAAATACCGGAAAAACACAGTTGAGCTGATGACGTAGGATTATATTTTAGATGCTTCATTTGTATCTAAATATTGCGAATTCGTTAGCTCTCTCAGCCGCTCAGTTCCACCCAATTATTTCTGTGCTCCTTATGATCTGTTTCACTTGGTATTGCTCTCTCCGTCCTTTTTCTGCGATCGCGTCGTTAATCCAACCGATTATTGGGACAGCTGAAGTGTTTTACCGCTAATACTTCCCTGTTACGCATCAGCTATCTGCACTCGCGGTCGCGCAATCTGTGTCCATGTATCAGTGTGTGACGTCACCCAGAGGTGATGAGACTCCCGGTTTCTGCGCTTGAAGGCACAGCCCAGCCACAGATCACCATACAGTGGCGACCTAACCGTCTCACTTTCACAATGACAGCAGCATGCGTATGGAACAGTCTGCCAGCATCTGTTCCCAAACTGTTCTCCTCTTGTGACTTTCAAGAAAGCTGTAAAATACAAACTGTTGAAGCGATCATTCGCCTAATTCTATGCTTTTCACCCTTGTCATTGTTATTAGTCTTACCATAGTTATTATCATAGAGTAAGTATATTAGGTAGAGTGGTAACTCCACATTTATTAAATCCCCAATCTGTATACACTTTCGATATTATTAAATGAACTCTAGGTGAATACAATTGGGTATTGTTACCAAATGTGAGATTATACAACTTTTTGCAGTTTTGAAGAAATTATCACGGATTTGACTTATCATGATGGTATAATAAATGCAGAAGGAAATGATATTATTTTACAGATTCTCAGTGTCATGACAGCCTTGGAGAGGCAATGTTTGTTAAATTAGCAATTCGATAGGTTGCTTTTATTTTCATGCTCAACCTCAATATTTCCTTAACCGTGATCATGTCACAGGCAACCTGCCACTGGCAGAGCAAAATCACATAATCAAGGACAATGATATCAATTAATTTTGAAAGATGTAAATGGGTCCACGTCACTATTCAGATTCAAGAAATGAAACATAAATTTAGTGAATCATAAAGTCATGCAGGTGAAATTGATTTAAAGACTTGAAATTTCAGCCAAGAAAGCAAAATCAGATCTCGACTTTTTCATGAAGACTTCCATTATAATGCGGTTCACGAAATTCCCTTGATAATCAGCTTAATTTCCGCTTAGTTAGGATGCTTATTAGCAAATATTCATTCCTTTTGATGTCGAAAATGTCTCATACTACTTATATAAGAGAGTCATCTCGGTAGTATATAAATTGGCTAAATTTTGACTTTTTTAAAACTGCTCAAATAAAGTTTTGGACCACGGGAACGTAATCTCCGCAAGAAACTAAATCTTTTCATACAAAAATTTTCACTTTATACAGATACTTTTTTGGGTAGACACTCTACCTACATATACTTACTCTGTGGTCTTGTCTTATTTTTGTCCAATGGCCTAGAAGTCGATCGACATTACGCCAGCATAAATAATGTCGTTTAAGATAATAATAATAAAGAAGTGGAGCAGGACCGCATCCAACTTCAAAAGTGTTACTACAATTTTGCAAACCAACTGTGGGAAAAGCATTCGCAGAAAATTGCTCAAACTCATATTTCCTATCAATTTACGCTGACATTGCATGACGTGCAATGAATTTCAAGAGTTGAGTCAGTTGTTGCAAAATATTTCCTTACATACATGTAAGCTCCTTAATTGACTATCAAATCCGAAGAAGTTGAGCGTGTCTTATTACATCGAGCAGATTCCTGCTAATGATTCATTTTCAGAATTATCGCTTTTTGACAATATATTTTTTAATTTTGAATTCTTAATAAAGTAATTGAATTCGTAATTCTTCTATTGGGCGCCAATAGAAGCACTCAATTTTAGCTTAAGACAATTAGCAATTACTTTTTAAATGTCAATGAATAAATGCACAAAAATCGCAGGAAAGTACTTTTTGAAGATGCACAAATTTACTATCCAATCAAAGTAGTACACTGTACTTTGCTTCATCCGTTTAGTGTCCTTTTCTTCGCCTCCGCTGGGTTCGACGATAATTCGTCATAGAATGTCTCCAGGTGTTCCGATCGACGGAGTCGACTTCCTTGAGGCCCAATTGCTGACAGTCTGTGGACACTGTTTCCTTCTAATTTGGGGGACTCTTGGTGCTAGTCCGCTGATCTTCATTTTCCATACTCTCCTTATGCAATCGCTTATGGCCACATCACATGGCCGCACCATCGTAACCCCGACACCAAATAAAGTTTGCCGAATAAAGTTATAGAAGTCGACGAACGATCACGCTTTTCTCCAGATATAGGTGTGCCTATGTTTAATTGAAACAGAAATATCTATAAATTTCCTGGATAATTAACTGAAAATGGATCTTAACGAACCCTTCCAGATTCCGATTCCGAATCAAATTCACAATCCGTGATTTCGTCATCGGATGATGAAATGTCACTGTAGAAGTTGCATGACATCTGAAGCTTTCTTTGTTCTTGAAGTTCTTCCTAGAGATTGAACTTTTTAATCGCAGAAATATCCTCACTGCTATCAGACTTTGACGAAAGGGCAGAACTTAAGAAAGAAATTGAAGAACTTAGTACAGTAACAAGTTCGTGATTCACGTTTCAATGAGCCAAATACGTTACAAAGCTCAATTTTTGAGAGGGCTGAATCCTTCCAGCCTTTCTATCCGTGCTTTCAATGTTTCCTCGTCTGCTGTTACCCTTCATAAAGTCTTGAAAGACTTATTCCAACTTTCATCTGGAGAATGTAGCATACAGGTATATCCACCAATAATTGTTCGAAGAGAAGGTAATAATCCGGCAGCATAACGAGTTTCTGCAGGGAACGACGCTGAAAATAGACTTTCATAAAATGATGCCGGCCTTTCTGATGCAAATCAGCACGTCTGCCGAGTTCTACCCGGTTCCGTTTTTTGTCATCTTATTGCCATCATGTTTTTATCAAGATTTTGGCAGGAAGCGCCGTGGCATTTCTTGCTTCTTATTATAGCCATTCCTACTGTACTCAACGAATCTATGTGCGGATTGTCATCGATATAAAAGATATTTTGAATGCAGGAATTCTGTTCCCTTTGGTCTCTAGCCATTTGAAACCGGCTGCCTAGCTTGATAGTGCATGTGAAAAGTTGATGGGATAATCCTTCAATTAAAGTACTTCGTGAAGGGATTTGCAGCGCTTTGCTTTTGTGAGGATGTGTTACATCGTTTCTCAAATCTAAATCTAGATGCTGTTGAAAACAGTGTAACTTCAAATGGCCACTTTTATATGGACCAATGAATTATTTTCTAACTATAATATCTTTTTAACTCGCTTTTGCAAAATGCACCGACTGGGTCGCGCAATGGTCAAATTGATCAACTATAGCATGGTCAAATGGTCAATATTGATCAATATTGATCAATTTCCATTGATCAAACTACTCGTCCAGACATTATTGCGCATTCAGCCACACAATTCTGCCGAGGAAAGATTTCAGTTTTAACGCAACCTTCGCTGCCAACGAGTACAATCGCATCTAACTAGAAACACATCATAGTATTAAGCGCATGTACACATTAAGTACGTGAAATATTTAAATATTTGATAATCATGCGTGTATAATAATGATGCATCTAACCATTATACAAAAGATTGCTTTTGACATGGCATTTAGAATCCCTTTATTCGTTTATAATTTAGTGACAATATGCGCATATATGGAGGCCATCTTAAAACTGTTGAACATCGTCCGCAATCTCGTGACATTTGCTAATATCAGATGATGTGCAGAATGTCCTAAAATAAACTTCTGCGCGAATATTATATTTGATTTTTGTACACCTTCGCAATATGTTTTATTCCGCAGAAAAAATCAGGATTCCCCAAAATATCAACTGAAAGATCAAAGTCTCTCAAGAAGATAATATCCTCATAAAACACTTCATGAAAATCCCAAGTAGCATGCTTTTTCATTTTCAAATTAGTCTACTTGTCTTAATTAGAATGCTATTCTTAGCCTGGCGAAGAAGAAAATTTCGTTAGAAATTGTTCCACGTCGTCGAATCCTATTTCAACAGGATGACTTTCCGGATAATAATTTGTCTCTCTCTCTCTGCAGACTGAAACCGGAGATGATGCTCTAGAGCATGTTATATAATGTGCTCATAAATTAGCTTCAAATTACACTATTTTAAACCGAAATTGAAAGAGATTGAGAAAAGTACATACTTGTCGTCAATTAACTATCTGGAGAGGGAGAGATCATTGGATTGTCGCATTCTTTGAACGGTTTAGGAAGTCGCAGAGAGTGGAATTTGCTATTTTTATAACGATGGAGGTGATGAGCTAATTCTCAGAAGACATCAATTGACTTAAATAAAGCACTTCTTAACTTAATTGATTACACGGAGAGATCGACTCGTTTCTCATAAAGGAAGTCTTTTGACATAAAAGATGATAAATCGCAAGTAATGGGCAAAAGACCGTTCCAGGACACCATAAAATCAGAAAAAATAGTATCTTTAAAAACGACATAAATTCATGAATTTGAACCCTTTTTCAGGTTTTTAAGACCTAAATACATGAATTTAGTCCATTCAAAAAGTTCCATTTTTCAAAAATGGTACTTTTTAAAAACGACATAAATTCATGAATTTGAACCCTTTTTCAGGTTATAAAGACCTAAATTCACAAATTTGGGCGTTTTTAGAAATACCCAATTTTTCAAATTTTTCAAAATCTCAAAATTTGAGAATTACAATTTTCACCCTCGCTTAAATCATGACCGTTCCAGGACACCGAAAAAATCATAAAAGTTAAGAATCTCAAAATTTGAGAATTACAATTTTCACCCCCGCCAAAATCATGACCGTTCTAGGACACCGAAAATTAGTATTTTTAAAAACGTCTTTTAAATCCATTTTTCAGGTTTTTAAAATATATCATGTGACTAAAAATATTTCTTTAAAAATGGAAGAAACAAAAGTGGAAGGAACTTCAGAAATGGAAGGAACCTCAAGAATATATCCTTCGTTATCATATGAACGTAGTTCTACTTTAATGGACATTGAAAAGATTAACATTGAAAAAATGAATAAAGAAAAACACAAAGATAGAGTTAGGTATATGAAAGATAAGGAATCTCAATTATTATTAAGATTAGAGCATTATAAAAAATTAAGAAAGAGATGGACTAAAGTTAAGAATGTAACACAAGGAATTGGCATATTCTTAACAATAAGTTTAGGTGCTTTGACAATTGTTATATCTTCAGGTGTTTTAGTAATTCCAGTAGTTGCTACAGCTTTAACAGGTACGGGTGTTTTTGCAACTTCACTTGTTACAATGTTAGATAAATCTTTAATAACTAAGAAACGAAAATCATTAAAAACTAAGCATTTACATATTAAAGAAGTCTATGATAAACTACATTACTACTTTCAAAGAGTATGTGATGATAATGTTATTACGTTAGATGAGATTGAAAAATTTGATCAAATAGCTAATGAAGTAAATCAAATATCATTTCAATCACAGACAGAAAAAGTTGATGATAAAAATAAAAAGGATGGCAAAATTTCTAGTGATGCTAAAATTTCTAATGAAGAAAATGACAAATTTTTTTAGAAGAGCTAAAAACTTTAAGCGAAAATTTAAGCAAAACTTTATTAAACAAAACTTTATTAAACATAACTTAAAACGAGAAAACTTTAACCGAGAAACCTTTAAACGAAAAGATGTTAGACAACAAAGAAATAAAAAAATAATTTGTTCAGTAAAATGTTTTTGCTGCATTCCAATGTTACCACAAAATTCAAATATTATATTTTAAAAATGGATAAAATTAAAGCTGATAATTTTAAAAGAATAAAACAATTAGAAGAGTTAATAAAACAAAGAAATATTATGAAAGAAAATCATCTTCAACATAGAATGATAAAAGCTGGTATTCAATCTGATATGTTTGAAAAAATGCAGCAAACCGAGCAAGTAAAAACTGATTTTGAGAAAACTATGAAACCATTTAAAACTCTTGAAAAAGAAAGTACAAATAATGATAAACAAATTGATATAACAGATCCAGAGCACAAAACTATATTAGATGACTATGGATTACTAGAATCAAACATTAATAAGAAATTACCAAAATCTATGCAATTTGAACATTCTATTTCATTTATAGATGGAAAAAACAATACCTAGATTTTATCTCGGACAAAAAGAAATATTTCCACAACCTTTTCGAGGTATAATTTTTTCACCAGATAAATCTCCTTTTAATTTAGATAGAAATTTTGTTAATCTTTTAAGAGGAGCAGATTTAAATAATTATGCTGTAGAAGATCTCATAAAATATAAAGCTATGTTAGACAGAGTTGGTGCAGTAAAATCTCTTAGACGTTATAAACAATTAGAAAATTTATTATCAACGGGAGTTAAAGTAGGGAAAGGTTTATCTGAAAAACAGAAAACTGAAACAACTGTATTTTTACCAGATGATCCACAAGAATTACTAAATAGATTAAATATTTTAATATCTGCAATAAAAGAAGGACATAATTCTAGTTTCAATGAAATTCATGCTATATTGAAAAGACTGTTAGAAAAGAAGATTCTAGATGAAGAGGATTATAAAAGTGTAGCTGAAATATGTTGTTGTTTTTAATTTTTTATAAAAAAAATATTTCATAAAAAAATATTTATTTAATTTTTTAGTTTAAAAATGTGTTCAGCAGATTTAGACAAAATTAATAATCATTTAGAAAATCTAACAGAGATTTTGGGTTCATCAAAATTTAGTACGACGTTAAAAATTATAACAACTACTTCATCACACACTTGTAATTTAGAACCCATTCTACATTTGGAACAAAATAAAAATTATCAAATTGCATTGACTAGTTTCTCTACATTTAACACTATACAAAACGTTATCAAAGATGTGAATGATCAATTTAGATATTCTACTGATAAAGGTAAAACATGGAAAATACTAACTTTTCTTCCTGGTTCTTACGAAGTTGAAACAATATCAAATGAAATTAAGAGACATTTAGGTATATCATTTAAAGATAAGAAACAATTACATTTTGCAGTTGAACCGGCAGTTAATAAATTTTCTCTTACTTTAGACGAAAATCATCAAGTTGATTTTAATCATGATAGATCATTGTCAAAGCTATTAGGATTTAATAAACAAACCTATAGTCAAGGTTATCATTTAGGTGAGAAGATTCCAAAAATAACTGAAATAAATTCAATTGTTGTACATTGTGACATTATTGAAGGAGGATATATAAATGGTAAATTATCAAATTTAATATTCAGTTTTCCAGCTTTTACTGTACCCATTGGTTATAGATTAAATGTAATTCCACAAACATTAATATATTTTCCTATTACAAGAAAAACTATTAACAACATTGGCATTAGAATCACTGATGAGAAAGGACAAGAAATAAATTTTGGAGGTGAAGAGATTATGATAGATCTTTTGGTTCGGGAGGTATAAACTCCCACGCGAAGCTAGAGCAGTTTAATTTTCTTCTTCTTCTTTAAAAACAAAAATAAAATAAAAATAAATTTTTTTATTAAAAAATGAGTGAAGTGCTACCATTAAATAAAAAAAAACTTAAATTTAATCATCATCCAAATTTATCTAATAAAGTTTTGTCAGTTATTTGTGGAAGATCAGGTTGCGGAAAAACGTATCTATTATTTAAATTTTTAACGACTCCAAATTTTTTGGATTATAACAATCTTATAATTTATACAACAACGGCAGAACAACCCGTCTATCAATTTTTAAAATATGGATTTGAAAATAATCTTAAAAAAACAGCAATTGCTTCATTATTCAAAGAATATGAAAAATCTGAAGATGAAGAAGAAATAAGTTCGTGGTGTGAAGAAGCAGCAAAAAATAATCAGTTTGTAGAATCTAATAAAAATAACCATATAAAGATACAATTAATAGATGATAGTGGTAATATGCAAGATCCTAGTAAACTAGATAAAACAATGAAACATTGTGTAATTTTTGATGATTGTGTTAATGATAGAAATCAGTCAGTTCAGAGAAATTATTTCACAAGAGGTAGACATAATAACTGTAGTGTATTTTATTTAACACAAAGTATGTATTCATTAGACGGAAGTGTTATTAGAAAGAATGCAAATATATTTATACTATTTGAAATAAATGCAAGAAACTTAAGTGATTTGTTAAGAGATTTATGCGTAAGAAATAAAGATGAATTTAAACAATCGTCTAATAATGTTTGGTCAAAAGATTATGGATTTATCACAATTAATATTGATAAAAAAATTCATGAAAGAGTTATCGAAAATATTTTCGCGGAGTGATAAAAATATACAAATATAGTGTTACAATATTTTTTTTATTTTATATATATATCAAATTTGTCTATCTTAGAAATTAGAAAATTAAAAAGGTTCAGTAGTTATTCCATCAGGTAAAATTTTTCTTTTATCATCAAATGGATCTAATGCTAATTTATGTTCTTCTTTTAAATACATGTTATGTTTTTTTGAATTAAGTCTATAATTACATGCTGTTTTTATTTCATTATTAAATAATACATTTTTATAATCTTGAAATGTTATTTGATTAGCCACTGATGCCTTTGAAATTCCTTTTAATGTTTTATGTGTTTTAATATTATTAGTTGTATCATAACAGTAACATTTAGATTTTAAAAATATAGCTTCTGTTATGAAATCTTCATTTCCTTCTAATTCATCTTTTACTTTACATAAATCAGAAGGATGAATGATATCTTTTATTTTATCTATTTCTTCATCAAGTGTAGAATTATACGGTATTGTTAATTCTAAGAAAACAGAATCGGTATCTGTAAAGTGTAATTTATAGTTTTTGCCATAAGCAGGTGCTAAATAATCATATATAAATCTATACATAAATAGTTTAGCTAATTCTAATATAGTGAAACCAATAAAATTAAACTTATCATGTTTTACGCTAATTCGACGTAAATGTACAGCACATAGTTCATCACTAAATCTAGTAGTTCTTTTATATGTAGGTTTCCTTGTTAAATTTTGAAACCTATCTTTATCATAAACTATTTCAATATTTTGTCTATTACGCACATTTTCTAAAGTCTTACCATAAAATGCATTATTCATTAATTTGAAGAACACGTTTCCAAAATCATCTTTATTTCTTTTAGCTATTTTACGTTTTTCAATATTGAACTCTATATAATTTTTTAACCACCTAGATTTTTGATAAAATAGTTTTCGATGTATTTTGGTGAGAATCATTCCATGATCTAAATACCAATCTAGCATTCTTCCTTCAACAACATACTTTCCTTTATTGCTTTGTGTTAACATAAGTTTTTTTGTTGGTCTGTATTTCTTAGGAATTAAAGATTTTTGATAATCTGAAAAATCTTCTATATTAGGAATTTTGTTTTCGGGACAGAAAGGAAAATATTTTGTTTTATCTTTTATTTCATCAGGGTATACTAAATCGACTTCATGTATATAACCATGATTATAATTTCCATCATATGTTTTTTGATAATCTAGAATATTACACCATGACATTTCACCTGTTGGTAATTCTTGTATCATGCAAGAAGAATATAAGCTATTAAAATCATAATATAACAAATAGTTTTCTCTCATGAATTCATCAATTGCTTTTTCACGTTATACTCCTTCTCGTTTCGTTCGAAAAATTTCTAATATTTTTTCTTTTTCTTCTGGAGATAAAGGTTTCATTATTCCATATTCTTGTGGATTTACTTTCTTATTATAACATTTAACATATCTATTACCTAAAACTGATGAAACTCCACCTCTAATTCCAGATTCAAAAAATAATAATTTATCATATGTATTTTCTTTATAATGTTTAAGTTTAACACCAGTATGTTTTAATCCTGCTAGCCATGTTAAACCTGGTGTAGAATAACAATAACATGGATCTATTCCGTAATATTCTAAACACATGTCACGAAAGTTTTCGAAAAGATCAGCTAGTATTAATACATCCATCTGTAGATATTTCATTGTATAATCATATATTGTTTTACAATTTAACTCTCTCCAATTCTTTTCAGCTTCTGCATAGTCTTCGTCAGATAATTTTGATTGTTTTAATGTTGATTTAAATTTATTTATTGGAGGAAGTTGTTTTTCTTCCATAATTTTATTCACAGAATTAAAATCTCCAGTTATGTACTCATACGGAAATATGCCTTTTAAAGGTTTTAAATTATATTTATTTAATATTTTACATTGTTCAGATTTCAAAGTTTTTCCCATAACATCTAATGAATAAGGAGTAAAAAATCTAAATGCATCTAAAATTCTAATACAACCTAATTGCATTGAAATATATTCTTCTTCTGTTTTACATAGTACATTTATTTGTTGTTGTTGTAATTTTTCAGATGAAAATAAATCTTTCATTACTAGATGGAAATCATATTCAGAACCATTGTAGAAATATAGAGGAACAAAGTTATATTTAAATTTATTAGCATTAAGATTACAAGAATTATGTGCTGCACCTCTATATAATCCATTTAGATGATCATGATCTTTTACCTTGACGGCAGAGCCGTCGCTTCGCCTATCAAGATATCTACCTTTGCCATTTTTATAATTTTTTGTAAATTCTCTTCCACAGTAATAACATTTTGTTTCATTAATAAAATTTAATTTTTCTTTTTCTGTTAATGGCATCATCGGTATATTTGTTTCAAGCAATTGTGAAAAACGTCCTTGTAATTCTTCTACTTTCTTTGTAAACATTTCTGAACTATCTTCACCATAGTATTGAAAATATTCTGATTTAAATAATTCAGGATAATTTGAATGAATGTACATTCCCCAACATAATGGATTTTGTTCAAATAAATATTTTTCTTTACTTTGTTCAGCTGAACTTTTTCCAGGTGCACTTTTTTCAGAATTATAATTTTCAGAATAGGGTGAAGCCCTGGAACTTTCCGTTCGATTTTGTGTCATATCAACATTATATGCTTCAAAATCACAATAAATAGTAAAGGGTACTTTATTTTTAAAATACCATTTATTATATTCTAAATAATCATCTTTAGGAAAAGTATTTTGAACTGCTTCGTTTTGTTGATAATTCTCCAAATGTCTATTCATTTCTTCTAAAGTTCTAAAACTTGTCATACATTGAAGACAAGGAAAATTTTTATTATCTGAAGTTTTTGTAAATATAGAAACATCTTTACACAATATAAAATGACCCTGATAATATAATATATTCGCTTGTGCTGGTTGTTTTTGTCTGTTCTAGTTTTTCAAATTCATCTTTATATATTTCATGTGTTTCATTAATTTCTTTTGTAATATTAAATGTATTTTGATGATAATTTTGATTTAATATTTGTAGCTGATAAATATATTCTTTATCATATTGTTCTTTATATTGTTGTAGACATTTTTTTAAACATTCATTTAATTCTTTATTTTCTTCATTATTTAATTCTTTATTATTTTCTTCATTTAATTTTTGAATTGTTTCTATCTTATTTTGATATTTATGGTGATATTCTTGTAGTAACATTTTTGTTTGTTGTTGATAATCTATTTTACATTTTTGTAAACTTTTATTTAAATTTTCTAATTTTTCTTGATATTCTGAAGATAAAGATGAATATTTGTAATTATAATCATCAGTACGTCCTTTATAATTATTATGATTAATCATTATTGGTGATGGTGTTTTAACAAGTTCAAATTTTTCAGTACATATTATATTTCCTTGGTAAAAAATATTATGATGCATGTAATTTCCTCTATCATTATATACTATTTCTGATTGACATAAATTTTTATTATTCAAATAAAATTTTTTTGAATCTGAGTAAAGTGGAATAATTTTACCAATAGAAACATAATTCACATTTAATTCAAAAACATTTACTTCAATTAAATTTTTATTCTTTTTATGAAACTTTATTAACCTATTATAATCATATGTAAATTCATCTAAGCCATCAGAAAGATCAAATTCATTTATGTATTCTTCTTTATTATAATGACTTAGTCTTTCTTTATGATATTCTGCCGGATGTAAATGTGCTATAATACTCCACAGAAAACAATAATCATCTTCATTTTTTATGTTGATTAATTGTGGTGAACTGAAAGGTAAAGGAACATAACTACCACCAGTATTATTTTTATATTTATCAATTACTATTTTCTTAGATAGTATTTTAACAAATCTCCAACCAGATTCACGTAACTGGGCTTCAATTATACAATTTTCTAATTTAAGTATCATCGATTCAAATATGGGTTGTATATCATTTACATTATGAATTTCTTGTGAATTTGTAAAATGTCCTTGTATTATTTCTTCAGGAATTCCATCAGGTCCATTTTTTGTATAAAGTACTTCTACATTCATATAACATTTGAAAGATTTCTTAAATATATTATAAAAGTTTGTTAATACATTATAAAAAGTTTCATCGGTTTCATTATGTTCAACAGATTCATTAAATAAATATTTTATATCTGTTACCGCTTCATCGGTTCGTTCAGCTTCATCAAATTCATCAGTATCGCTAAATAAATATCTTCCATCTGGTACGGGCGAAGCCCTAGAACCTTCGGTTTGTATGGTCTCATCTTCACTATTAAAAACTTTTTTATATTCCGAATGTGAATAATCATCAAACATTTTTTTAACTTTTATATCAGTAGGCAATGTTTCTAGATAGTTTTTATAACTATTTAATTTTAATATATTTCCTTCATCAACTCGTTCTACATTTTGTAAATGCAATTTACTATTTAAATGAGATTGATAACTTCTTTTTGTTTGCAACTTTTTTTTACATAAGACAGAATAAAACTTGGTATTTTCCATTTTTTTTATTTTTTTAGAGAAAATTTAAGAAAAAAATTTGTGTTTTAATTTTAGATATAAACATTCTAATATCAAGGACTTGAGTGTTATTTTATATTATTATATATTTCACGTTCTTTAGTTATTTTTTTCTTTATCACATTAAGTTTTATCATATTAAGTTTTATCATATTAAGTTTTATCTTATTAAGTTTCATCATATAATGTTTTATCAAAAGATAATTTAAATTTTTTTTCACTAACTATTGATTCATCATCATCATCATAAATTGTTTCTTCATCATCATCATAAATTGTTTCTTCATCATCATAAATTACACTTTTTGGTATAGGATGCCCTTCCATGATAGGATACCATTCTCTTATTGGAATATCTAATTCTAAATTACATCTTTTATCTGATAATAATATAATAGAGAAAAATATTGGTCTTTGATCTCTTTTGGAAAATTTAATAACACCACCATAATCTGAATCACTTTTAGTTTTTGTTAAAGATGATAAAATTTTAAATTGATTAGATGTAAATCCTAATTTAAATTTTGTAGACCCGACACATAGTTGTCTAACAGTATCTTCAACTATACCATCATTATTATTTTCAATTGTAAGAAAATGAAATTTAGATAAATTTTTATAATTACTAATATTTTTATAATCTTTTTTACCATTTACACCTTTTTCAGATGTTACAGAATCATCATTATTATCATAAGATTCTTTAAGATCGGGCAAAGCCCTAGAACCTTCAGTTCGTTTATTATGAATATGATTATGGTCATTGTTAATAGTATAAGGTGTAGTCCACATATAAATTTTCTCTTGTTGAGCTAAACCATTTATATAAGATTTTAACAAATTAATATTTAAGTTTGAATATAATCCTATATAAGTATCATCATCATATCTTTGCGGCATTTCTAATGTTTCTTGTTTATAAATTGTGTCTCTATAATAAACTTGACATAATAATTCTTCATTATGTTTTTTACTCTCGATATGAATATTATATTGGTTTTGTTCATCAACAAATAATCTTATTTTTTCCTTGGAAAACGATTTTAATTTTTTAACTAATTCTTTGATATTGATATAATTAATAATTTTATTTTCTATCCACTCAGTATTACTAATCGGTAAAACTGCTCTAATAAATCCATAAACATTATTATGACCTATTATAACCATATTTTCTTTATTTAATTCAACATAAGCTACATCATTATATTTACTTACAATCTCCATAAATTTAATAAATGGATCCCCCGGAAATAAACAATAATTAGTTTCTATAGAAGGTAAACCTTTAGTCTGTTCTCTAAATATTTCGGCTTGTAATTGAAATAAAATATTAACATCTATACATGGATTATTATTATTATTATTATCAAAACATTTATTTTCAAATCCCGTTGATCTCGTCGAATAAGAAGAACAGGATGATGCGGGCGAATATAGTTTTTTTAAATTTGGATTTTCCATTTTTTATTTTTATTAGAAAAAATTTTATTTTTTATTTTTATTAGAAAAAATTTTATTTTTTTATTGTTAAAAAATGATGTTACCAAATGTTGGTGGAGGTGCATATATCCCGAATAATCGTGAATTAGAAATAGAGATAGAAAATTATATTATGAAAACTGGAGACGTTTTATCTGGTCCATTGCATCTTTCTATTCTTCCACAACAAAATACAGAGTTAACAAATAAACAATATGTTGATACACAAATCAATGATTTAAAGGAAAAATATATAAACGATGTTTTGGTTCCACTGATGAATGAATTAAAGTTGCTAAAACTTAATGACAAATCATTAAACGAAAAATTATTAAAACTTGATAAAAAGGATAGAGAGCTAGAAGTAGATATAGCAAAACTTTTTAAAAAGATTTCTGAACAATCAAAAATTTTAATATTACTTTCTTTAAATTTAAAATCTGCAGTCATTAAAAATAAACATCAGATCAAAATGTTAGAAGAACAATTAGAAGATGAAATAGAAAAACTTCCTGAAAGAATTAAAAAAAACTTAAAGCAGTTACAAACTACATTCCAAAAAAGTGTTGATGAATTAAGTTCTAAAATTACTCAACAAATGAAAAAGATGAATAGAATAATAAATGAAGTAAACTCACTTAATGAAAAAGTTGATAAAATGAAAAATCTTAAAATCAATTTAGAAAATGAATTAAAGAAAAATTTACAAGAAAACTCTAAAGAAAATAAAGAACAGTTAGATTCTGTTAAAAGACAATTAGATGTTCTTAAAATTAAGTTAAATGCTCTTAAAACGGCGTTGAAGATTAATCAGCAGAAAATGCAAGTTAATAGAAAAGAAATTAAAGTACATCACACGCTGCTTGACGCAATAGATAAAGTGCAACAGGCAATTAATAAAGTTATCTCGAAGTTGTTGTCCATTCACAAACGTAAATCTTAAACGAGTATTGTAAATATTAACTTAAATATTTTTACCTACAAAAAATAAAAATCATAAAAAATATAAATATAATTTTATAAAATATAAAAATATAAATATAATTTTAAAAATATAAAAGTACAAATATAATTTTTAAAAATAGATAAAATTAGAGCTAATAATTTTAAAAGAATTAAACAATTAGAAGAGTTAATAAAAGAAAGAAATATTATGAAAGAAAATCATAGAATAAAAAGAATGATTGATGCAGGTTTGGTTCCTGTTCAAGTTAAACCAAAAACGCAATCTGTAAAAGTTAAGAACAAAAAATAAACATTTTTTATAATTTATTTTTTTCCCAAAAGTCAAATTTATTACTAAAAAATGCCTATAATTTATAAACACAATCTTAAACAATTTGCTTCAAATCAAAAAATTGCTCATGAACCACGTATGAATCCGGTTTACCATTATGATAATAGAGAAACAGTCGGAACAGAAAAGTTCCTAGGCACCGCAGGTGCCGTCCAAAAAGAAGGGGATGGCATCTTTTCTGGTATTGGTAGTATCGTTAACTTAATTAAAAATAATAAAGATTTGATTACATCTGCTGCAAAAGGAGCAGCTGCTATAGGTAGTACAGCTAGTGCAATATCAAATGCTGTTAAATCACAAAACGAATTAAAACAACTAGAAGCTATTCGTAAACTTAGGAATGATTCTGAAGAACTAAAAAAATTAAAAAAACTTTCAGATGAAACAAAAAACAAAATTGCTAACATAGCTGTTGGGGAAACCTTGAGGAGCGGAGCTCCGTCTGATAGTAAACATAATGAAAAAACAATTGAAGAAATAAGAGGTAATGGTCTAGCAAAATTCTAAAATTATATTTTAGTAAAAATTTTTTTCTATCTGTGAGAAAAACAAAAAGTCAAATTATTTTTTATAAAAATGTCTTCGCTTATCGAAAATAAATTTAGATTAGACGATCCTCCGTTCGTCAGTTATAATCAAAAAAAGAATGACTATATAAGAATTGCTATGAATCCCAGATCTTCCAGTAGAGTAAACACTGGAGGTGATTTAATTTTTGAAGTTGATAATCAGCAGAGCTATTTATATTTACCTGATTCATTTTTACACTGTGAATATTCTTTATATAGTGATGCTAATTTTACAACACCATTACCAGATACCGATAATATTACACTAGAAAATAATTTTTTTCCAAGATTATTTACACAAATGCGTTTAGATGTTGCAACTCAAAATATAGAAACAATAAGTGATTCCCCAGGTGTAATTGATACAATGCTTAGATTTGTAATAATTGGTGAAAATAATAAAAAGTATAAAGTCGAAGGTTGGTTTCCTGATACTAATGATGGTATAATTATTGATGATTTAACTCACGCCGGAACAGATGCCGCAGGAATTGCGAAAGATGTAGAAAATATTGCAAAACATTTAAATAAAACAAACAATACTGCATATAAAGAAAGACGTGAATTTAACAAGAAAAGTAAGCAAACAGTAAATTGGTCATTGTCTCCATTATTCGGTTATTTAGATTATGTCAAAATATCATATCAATTAAAATTTAAATTAATAATTCATCGTACAGCAAAAAATGAATTAATCTTTTTTGGTAAGACTGGAAAAAAAGCATATTTAAAAATTGATAGACTTGAATGGTGGATTAAACATATTACTCCTAGTTTAGAGATTGAAACAGCTATTGCAAAAAGATTAAATACTAACAAACCAGTTCCAGTTAATTTTCTAAAGCGTACTGCTAGTTCAGTAACTTTTTCAGAGCAAAGATTTAACTGGCATTTTACTAGAACTGCGAATACTCCAAGATATTTATTACTAACATTTCAAAGAAATAATTCTCCAAGTTTTGATAAGAACAATAATATTTTTCATATTAATACAATTCGAAGTTTACAAGTTTCATTAAATCAAACTCGATATCCAATTGATCCATTAACATTCGATGATACCAATAATCAATTTATGGAAGGATATGATTCTTATAGAAATCTTTGTATAGAATTTGGAGTTGAACCACAATTAACTCCTGGAGATTGGAGACATTTATATCCAATTTTCTGTTTCGATTTAAGTGCACAATCAGAAGATATTATTAAAAATGGTTGTGATGTAACAATTAATATTGAAAAAAAAGATTCCACAACTTCATTGATGGCTTATGGTTTATTGCTAGAAGATACAAAATATTCTATTGAAGTTCTTAATGGAAAGATGGCCAGGATAGGTTAGTAACCTGAGGACCTTTGGTCCGATCGGTTAAAGCCCAAGACTTCGTCGTTTAATTAATTTAATTTTTTTGATAACTTAAAATTTTGATAACTAGAATAGATTAAAATTTTTTTAGTAACTTAAAATTTTTTCATAACTAGAATAGATTAAAAATTCTTAACTTAAAATTCTTAACTTAAAATTTTTGTAACTTAAAATTTTTTTATTAAAAATGTCGCAAGCGAAAAGTAATATTAATAATAAAACTGTTGAATTAAAATTACGTAATATTGTTGACAAAAATACCCCTAAAACTATTACGATTAATAAAAAAAGTATTACATAAGTAAACCAATGATAGAGAATATTCAATTACAAGAAGAAAAGAATGGCGGGATTCTCCCATTAATTCCACTAATAATAGGAGGCATAGCTGCAGCAGGAAGTGTTGCAGGTGGGACAGCTGGTATTGTCCAAGCAGTAAATAAAAATAAATCAGAGAAGGCAGCATTACAAGAACAAAAACGTCATAACAGAGAGTTAGAGAAAGTTGCTAGGGGAGAAGGAATAGTAGATAATTTTATTAGTAAATTAAAATTAGTTGATGAAGGAAAACGAGTTCTTAAAAATATTCTCCACAATGTTGATGATTTAATTGAAATTAAAGAAACTAAAGATGGTTCTGGAATATATCTAAGTCCTAGTATGATTCGGTAATAACCTTAGGACCTTTGGTCCGATTAGGTAAAACATTTATTTTATCTTTTTAATTTTTTTTATCTTTTAAAATGAATTCTACAAATTCCGAAAATTTAACTAAATTAAAAATTTCTAATTTAGATTTATTGAATTATCTATTAAACAAAAATAAAAACTCAAATTGTCAGCATATTGGAGGTGACAAGAACAAAGTTCCATACCACTTCGGTGGTGATATACAAAAAACATTAGAAAACTTTCCTGGCTTTATTTGGAGTAAATATTCGAAAGAAAAACATCTTCCTGGTCATTCATATACCGGTCCAGGAACTCGATTAGATATAAGACTAGATGAAAATAATAATCCGAAACCAGGTGAAGAACCAATAAATAGAGTAGATGCCGCAGCTTACAGGCATGATTTAGCTTATCGAAATCATGATCTAAGTTCTCGACATGCAGCTGATAAGAAGATGATTCAAGAATTAGATAGTATTCAAAATCCTACATTTAGAGAAAAAATTGAAAGAATGTTTGTTAAGAAAGCTTTACAAGCTAAAATATTATTCGGTCAGGGTTTAAATGAAACGACAGCAAAGCTGTCTGAAAGCAACGCTCGAACTAATAACTCTGAGAGCAACGCTCGAACCTACGCGTATGAAATTCATAAAGAATACAGAAGGCCTAAATATTTATTGAAAGTAAAAGTATTTAATAAAGATGATATTTGGAGTGCTGATCTTATTCATATGCCGAATGAAAAAGATTATAAATACGCATTGACCGTTATAGATTTATATACACGATACGCTTGGGTAAAACCTTTAAAAAATAAAAGTGGTCTATCAGTTAAATATGCGTTTGAAGAAATCTTTAAAGAAAGTAATAGAAAGCCAAAAAAATTGTTTGTTGATAAAGGGTCGGAATTTTATAACCGAAACGTTCAGCCACTATTTGAAACAGACGAAAGTCATCGCCAAGGCTCAGTTTATTCAACTGAAAATGCAGGGAAGGCCGTAGTGATAGAAAGATTCAATCGGACGTTAAAAAATAAATTATTCAAGAAATTTACTGAGCAAAGAAATCAGAAATGGTTGAAGATATTACCAGGAATTGTAGAAGAGTACAATAATAAAGTTCATTCTGGTATTGAAGAAACTCCAAAGAATGCTTCTGACGACCCTGATTTAATACGAAAGAAAATATTCGAGAATAATTATTCGAATGAGAGTAATCCGAATTTGCAGAAACTTAAGCCGAAATTTAAAATTGGAGATAGAGTTAGAATATTTAAATATAAGAATAAATTTGAAAAAGGCTTTGTTGGTTATTGGACTAAAGAAATATTTGAAGTTTGCAAAATAAATCAAAGTTATCCGATTACTTATGAAATTAAAGATTTAGATAATGAGGATATCAGAGGCCGTTTTTATCAAAATGAATTACAGAAAACAGAGCTTTAACCTTTAGGTGGCGCTTTAGCTAGCTTCGCTTGAGTTATAGATTGTTTAACTCTAACATAATATCTAGAAATGGTACTCCTTTTTGTAATTTGTACAAAACGTATAAACATAATTGTCCACAATAGGTAGTGCCTGGTGTTTGAATTTGAAACGTATTGTATGTTCCCGTTCCAAGTAATTCTTTTACTTCATTTGTAGGGGGCAAACCGTATGAATCAAAATAATAGTTCTCAGCCTCCGGGCGGTCAAAATAATAGTTCTGCTGATGATTTTTAACGCCTGCTGACCAATGTACACCTTTTTCATCTGACGTATGAAGATTTGTTATGAAATTTACAGTTATTGATGGAACTTTGTTCCGGGAACTGAAGGTTCCTGTTGGCCTATTTTTTAGGAATTGTAATTCGTTTCTCATTAGAACATGAAAACTCTTTATTCCTAATCGATTAGCAATCTTATTTAAATCGAAATTCGTTGTCGTTTGTGTTCCATATAATTTCAAAAACTCATTTATGTTGCTCATTTTATAATAAAAAAATTTCTTAAGGGACCCATAGAAGACAGGGGGGTATTATTTAAAACTGTTCTCTAATGATGTCTCTCCTTACTACTTAGTCAGAAGGGGGTATTGATTTAAAACATTTTTATAATGATGACTTTCCTTACTACTTGGGGGGGGTATTGATTTAAAACTGGTCTCTAATGATGTCTTTCTTTACTACTTATTCAATTTTGAAATGATTTAATTTAATCTAAATTTAAACGTTACATTGTTGCATTGTATTAGTAGAGTTGGTGTTTCGCACATCTTTTATCAATAGTAATTCATTACTCATCAATATGTGAAAATTCTTTATTCCCAATTGCTTAGCAATCTCATTTAAATCGAAATTTAATGTGGTTTTGTTTGCTGTATATTTTTTGGAAGTCTTTGATGTTTCTCATTTTTATAGAAGATACAATGTTTCTATTATATTCCCGTAAATGAGAAATTAAAAACAACACATGGATATTTCAATTTGGTTACATCCACTTTGCATACATTCAATTTGGATACATTGAAATACATGTAAATTTGTCCACGCGAGGACAAGGTTTCATTGGATGAGAGAAAAATGACGTCATATAACAACATAATGAAAATGATTGAAAACAGGAAATAACATTGCATTTAAAACAGGAAATAACATTGCATTTAAAACAGGAAATAACATTGCATTTAAAACAGGAAATAACATTGCATTTAAAACAGGAAATAACATTGCATTTAAAACAGGAAATAACATTGCATTTAAAACAGGAAATAACATTGCATTTAAAACAGGAAATAACATTGCATTTAAAACAGGAAATAACATTGCATTTAAAACAGGAAATAACATTGCATATAACAACATAATGAAAATGATTGAAAACAGGAAATAACATTGCATTTAAAACAGGAAATAACATTGCATATAAGATACAATTTTTCTAAACAATAGGATTTCTGTCCACGCGAGGACAAGGTTTCATTGGTTGAAACACTCTATTGTATTTACATGTGCAAGAGGAAATAACATTGCATATAAAACAGGAAATAACATTGCATATAAAACCGACAGATACAAGTTTTCTAAACAATGGGTTTTCTGTCCACGCGAGGACAAGGTTTCATTGGATGAGAGAAAAATGACGTCATATAACAACATAATGAAAATGATTGAAAACAGAAGGGTTGAATAATCAATTATTCCAAAAACCCTCATCTTGTGAAAGACACTGCTCCAAGATTGAAAGATTAGTTTTTAACAGTCGTATAGGAAGCGAGACTCTACAAAGAGTCTGATATTTATCTGCCAGTTTTGCCAACTTCATTGCGAAACTCAATTCAGTTCGTGAAAAGTTAATATTGTGATGTTTTAAGAGATATGTGAAATCTGCTTTATTATTCTCACACAAGGATAATATATGATTTGCGTGTTTTCCAATAAAAATTTTACATGTGACACTCAAAAGATGGCTTTGTTTTTCGTATTTCAAGTGTTGTTTCAAAGAATTCACTGTCGTTGAAATGTCCCCCGCCGGTTCTGTAAAATATTCCACTGATTCGATGAATGTATGACGTTCAACAACACTTTCCTTCAACTGTTTTGTAAATGTTTCGATTCTGAAGGGAAGTGCTGCTTCCTTCTTTGCTCTGGCTGCGATTTTATGTTGCTCTTTGTATGCTTTTCGAGCAGAACGTATAGCGTCAGGATTGAAGAGTAGAGGCGCTTTCTTCACTTGCTGGTCTATATACGAAAAGTATTCAGAATGTTTCTCCGATGGAATGAACAAATCCGCAATATTTTTGAAGAACTCTGGAAGTACCGTTGCTATGTTGGCTTGTTGTTCAACGACTGCTTGACTCATGATTGACGGATAAATTAGTACAAATCACTATGTTCAAAATATAAGAATAACGTAATTAAAGATAGCGGAACGATGAGAGCAAGCAGATGATAAGTGTTGATTGAAATAATAACACAACAATCTGAGCACACGATACAATGACAGACGAGAGAGATAAATGAAAACAGTACAGCTGGCAGATATCTTAACGTCATACGGATGTGCTGACGCACTAACAAGAATTAAAACAAATCGCCTAACGTACAATTAAAATGTCATTGTTTCACAGAGTAGTAGCAGCTGTTTGTTCTTTCATACATTGTTTCCTTTCAAATGTTTGAGTTGGAGGACACAGCTCTTTACACTGAAATGCCTTTTATTCATAAATGCGAGAAGCAGATGTTCTCTACAATTGAGTGTTTATCTGAGTGCAATGCAGTAGATAAATTGTAAGAACGCCAGGAGCGGTCATGATTTGAGCAATGAAAATGATCATAATCACAAATTTGAAATTCTCAACTTTTATGATTTTTGGTGTCCTGAAACGGTCATGATTTAAGCGGTGAAAATTGTAATTCTCAAATTTTGAGATTCTTAACTTTTATGATTTTCGGTGTCCTGCAACGGTCATGATTTAAGCGAGAAAATTGTAATTCTCAAATTTTGAGATTCTTAACTTTTATGATTTTTTCGGTGTCCTGGAACGGTCATGATTTAAGCGAGGGTGAAAATTGTAATTCTCAAATTTTGAGATTTTGAAAAATTTGAAAAATTGGGTATTTTTAAAAACGCCGAAATTTGTGAATTTAGGTCTTCATAACCTGAAAAAGGGTTCAAATTCATGAATTTATGTCGTTTTTAAAAAGTACCATTTTTGAAAAATGGAACTTTTTGAATGGACTAAATTCATGTATTTAGGTCTTAAAAACCTGAAAAAGGGTTCAAATTCATGAATTTATGTCGTTTTTAAAGATACTATTTTTTCTGATTTTATGGTGTCCTGGAACGGTCTTTTGCCCATTACTATCGCATTCCATTTCTTGTCGGCGTCTTACAACAAGTTAACTGAACGCCAAACGGTTTATTAAAGATTAGGAAAAAAGTTATTTCATATTGCGCTATAATGGATTGGATATTTAGACAGTACAGTTTTTGAAGAGACCTGCAAAAATCACTGTGCCGACCACACAAATTTGACTTTTTCTTCTGTTTCTGTAACTTCAAATTTGTCAATTTTCAAATAAAGTCAAATTTTTGAAGAGTGCAATAGGTGTAGACCAAGGATGGTCAACCTTTTTTGGGCGGCGGGAAAGAATTATCAATGCAGAAGTTGAGCAGGACAACTTTAAACATCCAACTTTGAAAGTGCTGCATGGAACTGAAATCCTTCTTTTCAGTACTTAATTGAGTGCTAATTATTCATGGTCATCTTTTGAAATAGTTCATTGGTAACTGCATATCTTCGCTTCACATCTAAAAATGCAGAGAGATATTTAGGGTGCATTTCACGGTGCTCCTGAGAAGGTTTCAACCCTCAAAATAATGTACAAACAAAAAAGCGCAATGATTTCCGGGGCAGTTTTATGTGCTAATTTCAAACATGCAAATAAAAACTTTCATTGAGGGTTTTTTGAAAAAAAATTGATTTTGAATTTTCGAATTCCATGTATGGAAAGTGAATATTAATGGAATGCTTTGTCTACTTCTAAAAAAATGCACAGACTAAATTTTTGCTTTCTGATTAATGGTGATCAAATAGTTGTAATTATGCAAAATTTCGCTATGTCCCGAATACTGTCATAAAATTTTTATAACAGCAATACCAGAATATGAACTTTCTAAGATGATAGAATTTGTTGAATTTGGAAGTATTTTCTATATGCAATTTACGTTTACCCACTTCAGCGCTTTGTGAAACCATCTGTTAATTACTGGGTGCAAGCAAATGAGCTGGAACGCATTGGACTGTGATCTCTTACTGCAGTCCTGTGCAGCATGTGGACGCAACTGTGCTGTAATTCACTTTATTGAATAATTTAATATTCGCAAAATCTGGGGAACTCACATTGCTTCAGATTAAAACCTTTCACCTCATGTTTGTTGAGTCTTTGAAATAACCGTTATCAGATTTCTGCTTGTCGGTTTTGCTTTTGGAATGAACAATATCAGTGCTACTCTGTCTTCGGGAAACTGAAGTGATTAGAAATTGTGGCATCCATCTGTTAGTTCGACAGCATTGTGTAATTGTGTTCCTTATAAATGATGTTCATTAGACGAATAGACAACCAGTGAAGACAACATCACGAAACGTTCACACCTATGCAATTAATCATTGCCGGCTGTTATTTTATTCATAGTCTTTCTGGAACATGAAATTAACGCAGCATCAGTCGAAGACAAAGGGCATTGATTTGGAAATATCCGCTGTGTAGGGCGCATCAGATGCGATGGCAGCATTGGAATTCGCAAAATGGGTTTCAGCTTTAGGAGGAGAGCGTTGTTGGTGTTCTAACAGCAGTCACAGTCTTTATGGACATTGTCTTCCTGTCTCTGATTGAATCTCCTGAAACACATGACATGGAATCAGAATTCAAAGGCATGAATAGTTGAGTAGAATCACTCAGCTATCAATTTCAAGATGTGAAGAAAAAGATTGATTGATTAGCGGTGCAGATGGGCTATTCAAACATTAAGAGACATACTCACGGTAAACATGCATCACTCAAATATCACCACCGCTAATTCATTTCAAGGAGAAATTTGTATTTAACATTTCATTGAAAAAAATTGAATCGTGCGATTATGGTGCGTCACAGCTGGAAAATCATATTGGGCTCCTGTCACGTCATTTATATATTTATTTATTTATTCATAGAGCAGCATTATAATGAGACATGGTACTAGTGCTGCATGATGCTGGGCCATTCTACAAAAAATAAAATGAATTCCTTTGATGATGCGAAAAAAGTACATTGATCAATATGCAGAGCGATCTTCCAGTTAATGAAAGGTTGTGCACAACCTTGCTGCACGGAGAGGATGAGTTTCTGCAGGAAACGAGGCCGAAAATAAGACTTTCACAAAATGATTTACATCAGAAAGTAGTAAAAAATAAACTTCATTTATATTTTACAATGTCTTCGGCCCCATCAGACAGAGATATGAATCCAACATCTCTATTATGATCACATGAAACTAGGAATGTGGCAGTATTACTTTGAAATTCATAGTGATGATGTAATGACCTCATCATCAAAAAAAGTTTGGTTGTTGCACAATGAGACATGCGAGGGGGGCACCATGAGCAAACACATCATGCCCCAAAGTTATGACAACTAGTAACAATGGGCCTATAAGGTGCATTTTTGCCATTAATTTGCACCAATTAGATTACAAGGGGTTTTAAGCATTCCAATGAAAGCTTCATTTTGATGCTTTTTACAACATCTAGAATTCAATAAACTACCTCAATTGATTCTGATAGGACCATAAATAAAGCTGCAGGTATGTTCAGAAAATAGTTCAATCCAGCGATGCTGCCATAAATATGCCAGCGCACCAATATTATCAAAACTGGTGAGTCTAATTCTTTAACGTCAATAGAATTTAGTCAAGGACAAGAAACTGACAAAATGCTCATGGTGCCTCACTCTCTCCTACTTTTTGTATAAGTTTTCAAAATTGTCCTAATAGTTAGCCAAAGATCGTTTGCCATGACAGATGGCTATATGCTAGAACTAAAAGTAGCAAAATTTGAGCGCTATATCAGTATATGCCCTTATAATAATAATAATAGGAAGACTTTATTTGTGGATACGAAAGCGGTATGACAAATGAGTTTCAGAGGTACAAAATGGCATTAGAACAATTAAGAAAATCGAGAATACTTGACAAAAGTTGTTGTACAATGATCCTTTTCGTTTGAGGGGGAGTAAGATGCGGGAATGTCTGATACCGTGGCTTGGATCAATGAGGATGAAGAATTTTGAGAGAGGATGAATAGATTTGTTGTCAACAATTTTTCTGATCAACTCGACACAAAGATTGTCCAAAAGCTGGCGGAGGCTGACGTTGTCATTCACAATTGCCCATCTTTTGGCAGTACGATGAAGGCGGCCAAGTTTCTTGAAGTCCTTGACATTCAAGTCGCAGATGATAGGCCAGCAGAAAATAATGGTACTATATACAAATGCATAGAAAGCTCTCAAAATGATAGTACCTTCAATTCCGTTAAACTTGCCGTAACTTGCCGCGATAAAGTGGTTATGTAAGGTGCTTCCCAATGATTGCGTTTGCACTCGAGGTGACCCGATGACAACCAAACTGAATTATATCATTTAAGCAAAAGCATCCCAATTTCTTATATGACGTTGCGCTATCGATGCAAGAAGAGATTCAAACAGCAGCTTCAAAGTAATGCAGTCGGAATGCTCAATGGATAATCCCTTTGGGAAGCTGATAATACAGTCCGTTTCATAAAAAGTGGATCATCTTAAAATTTGACTAAATAAAACATAAGTATGATACAGAAAGCATTTTTCATGTTATTTCATGTCCCTAATATGTTTAAATGTCCTTATATAATCTGATAAGCTATGATACAGTAACGGTTCTTAAGAAGCTAGTATTTTGTGGCCCTACCCTTATTGTCAATGACATTACCAATTCGTCTAGGCATTGATTCGATGATATCGTTGATTTTTGACTGATCTAACTTTCTCCACTCTCTTTTTAACAGTGACGTAAGTTGTGATACGCATCTGTAGGTAGCAGCGAACGACGAACGTTACGTTTTAGAATACTCCATACATTTTCTATGGGATTCAGATCAGGAGAACGAGCAGGCCAAGATAATGTCCTAAGCCCTAATTGAGACTTGCATAAGTTGACTCTACTACTCCTGTGACACGTAGCTTTATCATCCATAAATAACCAAGTCGATGGATCACCAAGTTGATCTGTCATTTGGTCAATGTTCATTCGTAAAACATTCACATAACGTTCAGAATTCATGGTTCCTTGCTGTATATGAATTCAGAGCGGCCATTGGTCCAAATGCCAGCCCAAATCAGTAGAGTCGCACCACCTTGTACCCGGGGACGATGTAAATGTCTCGGAATTTCCTGATCAGATTTTATCCATAATCTCAATCGACCATCACTATCCTTCAGACGGACTGATGCCTCATCAGACCAGACAACCCGATCCCATTGATTTCGCCAGTGACAATGACTCATTGCCCATCTGAGACGTCTTTTTGTATGCTGATCTGATAATTCGATCTGAGAGGGCCTCTTACAGCTCTTGAAATTCGACTCAATAAGTCTTCTACGAATAGTGGACTTAGAAATAGACGAGTAGTGCAGCCATCTCAGTTAACGAGAGACTTGGATCAACTTCAACAAATCTCAAAATTAGGCGGTCTCTACGTTTGGATGTTTTGCGTGGACGGCCAGAGCCCTCTTTACGACAGAGTCGAAAATCATCATTATGCCATCGATGCACATTTGTGTAAGGGACATTTAGTCGCTTGCTTGTAGCTCGCAAAGAAAACAACCCTAGTTCTAGCAAGGCTGACACTTTGCCTTTTGTGAATGCGATCTCGTTATTGTTCATTTGTGCTTTGTATTGTTTTCAACCGGTAAGAGATAGATTTCTAGCTGAAAGCAATCAGGAGTGCTGCCAACACCACCGCAACGAAGTCAGGAAGCTATGGAACATGAAGTCCAGTTAATCACATGTAGCAGTTACATTATTGTTGATGAATAATGTTGCTATACTGGCTCTGATTGACCGATTTTCTTTATTTTTGTTTTGCTTGATAGCTTTTGGCTTGTAGAACAACATATTACATAACAAAGGAAACAAATGTAATTTTATAAGAGTGAGGTGTGATTTTGTGTAATATTGCTAAATGAAGATCAAATGATCTACTACTTTTTTATCTATAACAGGAAAACAACTCAATATTCATGCTTGAAATTTCCAACAATGATATTAGTAAGCACAACTGACATATCTTCCAAATTTCAGAGAAATTCGTTCAAGTTTGGCGGAGTTAGACAAAGTTGAAGTTAAGGCGATGTTTAAGGGTGATCCATTTTTTATGAAACAAGACGAATCCATGAGACAAGAAATCTGACACCTCAACTAATAAAGGGAAGAAATGGACGAATAACCTAATCATCGTTAAGAAGATGGACAGACTCCTCTTGTGCACCAATTCCTCTGAGATTTTAACGTCTTTTGTGATTTCTTGACTATTGAAATCCATTATCGTTTGCACGCAATAAACTGAATACTGCCACACCTGCTTCGCGTCTGAAGATGTTCTCAAATGTGAAAAATTGGCGTCAGGTATTCTCCGTATGTGTTCAGGATTAGCTACGGTATCAATTTCACTAATATGATTCAATCACGAAATCCCTAACATATTTGTCAGATAAATTTGCACATTTACAGTACTTGCTTTTCGGATCATTGAAGGGTGTGGCCATAATACGCCAAGCATTGAAAATTTTGAAAAATTACAGTGTTCACTGTTGAGTGCTGATACTAAATAACGAGCTTTCTTTGGTTCATCAAATGCAAAGGTTTAAAGTGTTCGACAGTCGACAGCGTCTGTTGTAACCTGCTGATGCATCTGGGATGAATGCTGCATTACTATGCGTGTTATGTTGAATTCATATTTCTGCCGTATGCAAATTTCGGACAGCATCCCGCATGACAGCGAAATTTGTGTACAGCACATTGATTGATGTCCGGCATAGATCTTAGTTACTGTACAACAATTTAGGTGCCATAGCATAAGTGATACTGTTGGCGTAATGCACTGACTGGGAGAAGACGAGCCATCCAACCTCTGAACCTACTTCTCAGCAGTTGGAGTACGAGATATCAAAAGCTCGACGAACTTCTTCAAAAATTTAATCGTTTTTACAACATGATATGACACGTCGATCTACTATTGTAAACCATGTGCAATTGATTGTGAAACCACAAGTGAGCTGCGTACATTTTTATGTTTAAGAACTTAAATTATAGCATAGGCCTACTACACTTTAAAAATTGTGCAATAGTGCAACCATGAATACTGTGATACAATCAAAAACTTACCAAATTTTAGTAAACTTTTCAGGCCTTTGCTACGGTTAAAATCTGAACCAACGTACTATTGAAATTTACAGCAAAAGCTTAGAAAATAATGAAACATAAATATTGCCATTAGCCTACAGATGAAATATTGAGAAAAATGCATCATCACGAAAAAAACTGCATCAAATTATCAAATAGCCTAGCTGTTTGAAAGACTAGATACAGAGTTTCGATAGCAAAGAATATTTTTTGCCAGGAAGATCATTTTTTGGCATACTTCCAGTCAGTATATCTTCTCCGCCTTCACTTGTTTTTTTTTCACTTCATTTCTCTTTGCTATGTTACAACTGTCACGAGAATGTGTCTTATTTTTTTCACGATAGTCCATTCCCTAGCTGCTCCACTACAGAATCCCAGCTCAAACCACATTTTAGAAGAATTTATGCAGTCTTTTAGTGTGAGTACAGCTTCTCTCAAAACTCAATAAATTCCTCGCCATATATGGACATAGTGCTGCATACATTGTGATTCATTCAACTGACTTTTGCTGTACACCAAAATGGAATTCAGTGTCCGTAACCAAGTTTATTCTCTCAATCAATGTCGTGCGACTATCTGACACCGCAAGTCGGACACATTAAGACGTACGTCAATTTCATCTGCTATTAGTTTTGCTGTTCAGTAGAAGCATGAATTCAGCTTTACCTAGATTCCCTTTGTGAGGGTGCAGATACATTTGACTAAGTTTTCGATGGAATAGTCCAACAGTAGATCATTTCTTAAAGCTTGAGGCATTTAATTTGCAGCACCGCTGAAGGTTAGCGAGGATTTTAGTTTTGCCTGCAATAGAGCGACGATATTGCGACTATGATTGGATGGGAAGTTTGTGCGCTATCAGATTCATCAACAAGTGTGTGTCGTGTGTGTCGCGCAGTGAAACAGCTACTCCGCCCGCGAGCCAAAATTCATCTGAGCGTCCATGATCTGGCTAAGTTGTGTAAAATAATCGGGGCAAGATGAATACAAAATAATGATGTTACTTTTCTGTAATATACGTATTGGTAACTAGATTTTTTATTGCCCTGCGCCAAAGGCCTCGCAGGCACGGAGAATACGCCACTGCATGGAATAGCACATGATAGACTGTGCAACACAACCACGACTCGTTGAATAAATAACCATTCTCATCAAATATTCGTCTTGTTTTTAACCTCATAGCTGGTGCATTCGAGAATGAAGAATTCTCAATAGCTCTTCAATTTTCTTCAATTCAGAGAGCCCGTTTACGACTTCCTGGGAGATGTGCGAATGAAGTAAGCATGTGTTGCTCTGTAGGTACTGTCTTTTCATGTAGCGTAAACGAGAATGTTCCCGTTTCTTCACACCAATGATGAATCCCTACTTTCATTTTTATAAGTAGTAACATTCTCTGCTACTTTTGTTGTACGGAATTTCCAGTTAATAGTGACTTGTTGACTTTCACCTTGTCTTAACTGCCTGAACAATCCTGTGTTAATTTGATTTTATTCCATGTTTTCACAAAGTGGTACGTATAGCATATAGCATTTGCCATCATTTTGCCATTGTGAAAGAAAGCCGAAATATCGGACGCACCTGCATCGACTGAATTAATTCCCACAAATAGAGGCTAACATGAACGCCACGAATTCGCTGCGAAGCCAAGATTTTGTTCAACTTTTGTTGCTAAGTTGCGAGGCAGAATCTCTCTCAGTCATATTTTTTGTATTGACTAATCAGTTTATTGATTGAATACATAGTGCACACAGAAGTTTGTTCCAGTATCAACTTTCAGATCTACTTATCTTAATTGTAGATAAATGCTCTACGTTCATGCATACTACTTACTTGCTTAAATGCTTATATTACTACTCATCACATGTCAGCTACAAGTCTGCCATGGCCAAAACATTTCATTGAAAATAACATGCAGTATGCAACACCCCATGATATTGCAAAAATTAAGAATGTACAAGTGTTAATTCATCTTTAAAGCGGTAGTCGCATAACTTAACCACTTAGGAATGGTCACGTCCACATAATTCGAGTATAATCAACAATGACTTCACAACAGATGTCTAAAATTTGTGTTGATTCCCCTTTGACTGAATCACAGCCTTCACACGATCACTTATTGAATTAATTAGATTTTGGCACGCCTCCTTGATATCCGACGTTTGACAGTCGCTCAGAAGCTATCGATTGGGTTCAGGTCCACTGATGATGCTGGCCAAGGTAGCACTCTGACTTCAGTATCTTTGAAGTTTTTGAATGATTTCCTACTAGCATGGCAGGGTGAGTTATCTTGTTGAAAGCAGCCCCTGCCTTCACCAAATGACTCGAACAACCCCAACTTCTAACAGAATTCAACATCGATCGATACAAATTGCAGAAATAGTTCAAAGATCGATTGAAATGAGGGACAAACAACTTTGAGACGATGTGCTGGCACTTATGCAAAGTTTCGTGGAATGTAAAGCTATTAAAATTACTGTACCATTCAGAAGAAGGACGGAAACTTACTGTTTCTTACGGAAATTTACGTGGCAACCTACGATGCTTCATAGTGATAAAAAGGAATTCAGAGTTTTCATGTCGCACTGAAATAAACACAAACCAGGTCACAAACAAGCAATGCCTTTTACATGTTATCTGCAATTCAAATGTATTTAATGCTGAAGGTTTAACAAACCGATGGACTTAAGTCTATCAAGTTAAACATCGACTAATTCTTATGACACGTCACACTTCCAAATTTAGAGGAAAGTATCCAAATTAGAAGGAAGTATATTTGTTTACCAAAGCAACCATTCGATAGTAAACATGTCTAAAAAGTAACGAAAGGTAAAAGAAAAATTGATAAATGCATGAAACTATCAAGTCCCTACTTTCAAACAAATCCAGAAATATGAAAAGCCGAAAATTGTTAGTCGAAAAGTGTATTTAACCATTCGCTGAGGTAATGAAAATTACTTTACGACCACTTAATGCGGCACGAACATGCCGTATAGATGCTGTATTCATTCAGTTTGGGAACACCCGGTATACCGTTATCGAATCTGCTTGGTCTGCCTTCCGCAGAGACAAAGTTGATACACGACAAGCTAACTATTGAAATATTCAGTGTCGAATATATAACCGACTTTAAATAGGAATCCAGAGAATGAACCCAGTAAAAAATGTATGGTTGGACCGACCGCGACCCAACCTCGACGAGTTGGCTGAGATGCGATTTTTAAAACTGTGTTCTCTCGGTAGCTTTGTGTCCTAAACACTGTAAAAATACAAAAGAAATCTTCATGAATTATGTTGTGTGTATTAAAATTCATATTCTTAAGAGGCGGCGGGACGTTGGTTTTATTAAGGCTCGTCGAAGCTTGCTAATAGGGATGGCATCGACGCTCATCAGCCGCGACATTCGGTAAGTAGGAATTATCATAGAGTAAGGATAGGCAGAGTATGTCGACTCAAAAAAGTGTCTGCATACACTGAAAATTTTTAAATCAAAAGATTCAGTTTTTTGCGGAGATTACGTTCCCGCCCTTGTAGCCCAGCCATGGACACAGAATCCATGATCGATGATTCCAATAAATCCATGGAAAATTCAAAATTGAAAATCATTGTTGGTAAGCATGTTTAATGATTGGAAAGCTTATATGCATTGTCAAAATACATCGATCATCATTATTGAACCAAAAATACGCAATTATGATATCTTAAAAACTTGCATTGATGATTCATGCATAAATCTCGGTTGAACATTGATGATAAATTCGCATTGATAAAATAAAGATTATTCAAAATTGAAAATCATTGTTGGTAAGCATGTTTAATGATTGGAAAGCTTATGTGCATTGTCAAAATACATCGATTATCATTATTGAACCAAAAATACGCAATTATAATATCTTAAAAAGCTGCATTGATGATTCATGCATAAATCTCGGTTGAACATTGATGATAAATTCGCATTGATAAAATAAAGATTATTCTTTTCAATTCTTACAGTATTCCCGGGTTGAAAAAACCGAGATAATTTATCTAATATATGACTGATGGTGATAAATTTTACAAATATTAGATAATTGTTTTATAAAACAATCAAATACTGCATATTTGATATTTTTTAATATTTTTTGATACATCTTCGACTATCATTTGACAATTATTATCATAATCACCTATATGTTCATATCTGAAGCATTTTACAAATATTTATAAATTAATTTGTCGATGTAACAAAAATATTTCTGCATACTTATGTAATTGTTAGCATTAAACAGTGCAGTAAGCGGAGTTCTGAACTCATCTGTTTAGCTACATGATAACAATGTTTGCGTCAAATGATTGAAAAATCACAACTTTTTATCACTAGCCAGCAGCTGGTGTCAAAACGGAACCGAATCTCCAAGACAAACACGTGAACAATGGAATTGAACTTGAACAGTGTAACTTGCACAAGCGAAGTCGATGAACATGCAGTTTGATTTCACAGACAAGCACAATAGCAGCACCCATATTCCCCATACTTCATTAATAATTGCAGCTCTACATTAATATGAGCGTTTGTTTCTTCCTTGCCGCCTTCAGTCGAGGACTTCTGTATAATACGATCGAGTGACGTTATAACAGCATCAACTTGCCTTACTCGTAGGATCATTGCTTTAATAGAGTGACTCACGCATAGTGTGCGCTCATCCTCGCCGTCCATGGCGCGCACTGACTTACTTTGCGTTTCTTTTAACAGTGCGTGACCTTACTGTCTGGCCATACTGCTGCGCTCGTTTCGATATGCGCTCCTCGGTCGAACAGAAGGGCTGTGAATTGTAAAGCCTTCACTGGATGTGCCAACGACTTTTCATGCTGATTCTTTACATTGGCAAGCTATGATTTCGTGAAACTTCTTCGAATTAAACGAAATATGATAGAAGTGTGAATCGAATACCTGTGTGACTCAATTTCTGCCGATTCTCTCAAGTTTATGTGCTGGTAAGGATATAGAGCGGAGGCCACGTAAAAGAAGGTAAGACGATCACTCATGCTACAAGCCAAGTTATTATTCCATGAAGTGTGAGTTAAATTGTATTTTAGCTGTAAGCGTACACCTTCATGGTCTCCTTTTTGAAATAATGTGCTTGAGATTGGAAAAAAATTTAACATTTTTTCTAGACCTACCGCGCGGTGCTAAAGTTTTTGATTTAAAAACAATGAATATTTTTCTGAAATTCCGTAGGAAAGTTCAAGCGTCGCATCATTTTCAGCGTGATCATTTTTATACTCTGCTTCAATTGAGGGTTCCATTTCTTTTTCTCACTCTGACCCGGGTTTCATTCGGGAATAGATATTGGAGAAGACTGTTTTACCACGGCTGTTTTAGACTGGGTAGGAATTCAAAAACAGCTTATGTTTTACTCCTTGTTCATCCGGTAGATGTAGTGCGTACTAGGTTTACAGCATCAAGGTTTCAGGTAGTATCAGGCAAGGAAACTAAGTAGGCCAATTGATAGAGAGTAACATTATAAATTGGAAATTAGTAAGATTTCTGCAATTTTTTAAGTGTCATGCTAAAATCATGAGTTAATGAAATTGAAAAACATGATATTATAATATACTATAAAATGAACCAACACATGAGGTCTTGAAATGAAACCTTATTTTCTCAACCACTGAAACGAATTTTTATGCGCACATTCTGCGGTCATGACTCAAAATAATTCAGAAAGCAGCGCCACTGCACTCGGTTTATGCAGCATGTTTGAGACGAATAGTAGGTGGATACTTGCTTTTTTTAGATGGGACTGCATGAATCCAAATGGTCCCATCCCCTGATTAAGAAATAGGGCTCAAGCTAGCTACATTAGACGGCTGACCAAATGGACCTCATTTGTCATTTAGCTGGTTATAAAAGTAAGTCGTTTAATTTTCATAACGACTGATATGTCAGAGCTTCCGAATGTTTTGTAATCCTGGATATTTTGTGGCAAATGATATTGATCGGCAGTCGCGGGTATAATACTGAGTCTATTGTGAAGTACTTATGTTGCATTCTTAATATTTTTTTGAATTGTGTTTGCATGCAATACATTATTATAATTATGTCCGCTTCTATTTGTTGAATATCTATTTTATACTTCCTACTTATTGTCAAAGTGAATGTATTTTGAACCAGTCCTCAGTATGTGGATTGTGCCATGTAAGTCATCATGTAATTTGTGTCACAATATATGGGTTCTCTGTTATGACAATCATGTACTACCGGTATCTACTTAGTTTGGGGGAGGAGTGTACAGTCACAGCCACTGGTTGACTGGATTATTATCACCTCGCTAGAATTCAATAATAATCAATAACTTGATACAGTAATGTGTAATACAATAACTAGAATTCAGTAATATTTTGATGAAAACATTTTAAACATATTCATCACTCAAAAATTTTAATTGATAAGATTTCAATACCGTGTTGAACAAGCCCTTGCTCCCAAGACTATGAATTCACTGTCACATATTCAACCAGTATTTAACAGAATTCTGTGGTGACTATTTGGCACCACACATTTTAATTGTCTATTTAATTGCTTTACTTTGACTACAACCAATTAAGTCTTCTATGAAATCCTCGCACGACGACTTACAGTCGTTGGCAGCTCAGAACTAATTTTTAACGAAGTTATCTAAGGATCACTTATCAAAAGTAGCGGGCACTATAACAGATCTTTGGTCTTCATATGCGTCTCTAAATTAGTTTAGACAACTAGTATCTCAGTCATAGTGAATTTATTGGTCATTCTTATTTGCGAATGATTGTAGAATTTAAATTTAAAAATTAAATACCATGACTGCAGCCTCCAAAAATTGATATTGATAGAGAGCATGCAACTTCGCATAACAGGGAGCGAACAGGGAGCAGGGGGGATGTAACTTCGCATATTTGAGGAATTAAACACCAAATCCATAATAGCGAATATGTGATCTTCAATCAATTTTTGATCAAGATTCGTATATGAGGTTGAAAAATCGAAAACTTGCAATGAATGAACTTGTGTCGAATTTAATCTATGTAGAAATTCTTGTGTGGACTTTATACTCCAGAAGCAATCGAAACCGCTGTTTCTCTTAATTGCCATACAATATCTCTGAAAATTGTCACGCAAAATACTTAAGGCTGAATTTACTTTGATGGGATGGAAAGCTTTTTCGATGTGCATTGTCGTGCTCCTGCTATGAATCTAAATTTGCATGGAGTTTTGTGATATTTTGGAATCCAATATAATTTTGGTAATTTTCTGTCTTTTTCACAGACAGATAGTTTAAACTCGCTTTTCATAATTGTTGTGTTTTGCTCAATTACATTCTGCGCTAAAATTTGCTCTGGACCATAGGTATCATTACCCGATATGTTCGACGTGGAAATATCAATTCCCAACTCGGCTAAGAGAATTTGGAGATAAAACTTTTTGCAAATGAAGGCATAATTATTAGATGCTTTATCAACTGGCGTAATTATGACGTCATTCTGCAATTCTTTCAGATTTTTACCCATTTTGACCTTAATCTTGTGTCGATTACTGTGTGCGCGAAATCTATTCCAGGATTTCTTGGCAAGATATATTCGATCTTTAATCAGTGCCATGATTCTTGATTTCCACGCTGAGAATAAAGTAGCCTCAAGCTTCTCTTTCTTACTTATTTTTGTAATATGCTCATCTAATGAATTACTAATTTGAGTTGTTATGGCACTCCAACTAAGGCTTTTGGGGATTCTGTATTTGGTACCAAAACTGAAAAGTTGACGTAAGTCTTCAACATCCACAATATCCAGATCACCCGTTATTACGTGACCATAATGTGGGTAAACAAAAGATTGCCTCTTGCTACATGAGCATGGATTGTTCATGATGTGCATCACATCCTGAAACTTTAGGTTATTCAAAAAACGCCCATAATTGCAAAACTTCAATGCAGTGGGTTTATCTAATTTATAGAATGTTTTCGGTGGATAACGTTCTTGAATTGTGCTTGGAATTAGCTTGCACACACTGATTGGAAGTCGTAAGCCGTTGCGCAGTGACCTGAAATTAAATTGGTATTTTCAATGAGTATTTTGTTTCGAGTTACTAGTTGTTAACTAGTATTTCTAAATTATACAACGTACTCGTCATATGTACATGTAAATTTAAGTAAACTTAACTTCGGATAAAATTTCGACCTTAATTTTTATCATTTCCGACTGTCCCCAGTCGGCTGCGCTATTTTTACGATTTTCTCGAGTGGCAACTATGCTCTCATCCCTAATTTGGTTAGAGTATATATAACATTGAACTTGTTATTAGACACGATGCTTTTGGTTCACGGTAACTGAGTCCGCAGCCCCTTTTTATAGCCAATTGTGTACTTATACTGTCAAAACACAATCAATTTCCCCGTGTAAGAATTTAATTAAAATATAGATTCTCTTACTTTATTCGAAATTTTTATCAGAATGATTTGTAAATGAATATATTCTGGCGATATAGACACTCATATACGCTACGTATTCGTAGAAGTAGCGGCAACTGGCAAGTGAAAATGTCTCTAATCGCTTAGAATTGATTAAAATGAACCACGAAAGCTTCACTATCAGATTTTGGTAACCGAAACGTTCTTAGGAGCATCGAACCCCACTGTTGTGTTTCTGTTACAATTTAGACCATGAAGCCTAAAATTTTCACATGAACAGGTTTTTAGATATTGCGGAAATTCGAGGCTCTCCGTGGGGGTTTTATCATATTATCATTTTACTGAAAGATCATTTCGTCTAAGAACTGTAGTCTAATCTTCGATTGTATGATGTGGGTATCATATGAGTTGATAACAAAACCTTAATTGCGACGAAAAAATAACATCAATATATCATTCGTAACTACTGTGCAGATTTCAGGGTCGGTGGAATTTTTGTGGTTTTAAAAAATTCCGCCGTTTTTGCACTTAAGATGTTCTAAAATGATCTTATAAATTATGAAATTTTGGTGCTGTCATATCTTGTTGCATGATAAATTGATCTTTGACTTGCTCTTTGTAATTAATCCTGACAGTTGGAATATAAACCTTTCCCCATTCATGTATAAGAATACGATTTTCAATCATAAATTATCTCAAATCAAAGATAAAAATATAGTTTGTGTATTGAGATTTTTCACTAATTAACTGAGATAAGAGATTATCTTAAAGATTTAGCTCAATTCAACTGTTAAGTTATCAAATCAATAGTAAATAATCTAAAAACAAATGTAAATGCTCGATGTTTCTGAAAGAAATTCACTTTATCCCAGTTCTTCAATTAGTTTACCGCTAAGACGGTCTATGCTTCAATTATTTCAACCCATCAGGTTTGGTTACGGTCTATTAGAGATGACGTTTTCTTAGATGAAGGCGGTCCAGTACTTTTAAGCATTAAGAATTATCGCTCCGTTGAAAGATTGTACTATTTTTTTACAAAAATATCACTTAACCAATATTTTGTTAAATACTTGATATGTTATGAAAATACGAGTACTACCAAATAATTATTTTGATTGTATCGATATTCGTAAATAGATTAATCAGTAATGTTATTTAACATTTAGGCTTATAACTGTAGTTCACATAACTGATAACTAAGGCAAAAACTAAATTATCAGTATACTGTAGTAATATGCATTCACGGGTATTGGTTTATACGGCAGATACATGCAGAAAACGATGATCAATGACGGATGTAGCCTTGAGATAGTGTTCCTCAAAACTACTGGAAAGCTTTGGACTTCAAGATGATATGTTACATGGCCTGTCAAGAAAGTCATGATGATAGCGTGGGAGGACTGTCAATTCCCTTTAATCGTGTTTAGTGTATAAGATATAAAAAAATCGGCGGATTTTTCCGCCGCGCGGAGTTTTCGTCATTGCGACAGAGTGGCAACACTGCAAAGCCCCCATGACTTTTAGTGCTTTATTAATTATGTAGAATTATACACGTATAAGTATTACAATACCGGTACCAGATGTACAAAAAATGAAGTTTTATGGTTTTGAAAAGTTACGTATTTATAAGTCTCATACATGTATTCACTAAATATGCAGCGTGGGTTGGTAGTTTGCTTTGTCACATCAAGTGATGATCCGGTTAAACAGTAGAATTTCCTATTCTGAATGATTTATTGAAATCAGGGCTTGGACCGGTTAATTTTTTTGTAGCCGGTTAAAATCGGTTAAATGATGATTCCTCGCATTTATTTAGTTGTCAAGGTTTATCGACAAATACAGACCTTGTCGCTTTGGGTTTCGACCGAATTTCTCCACTTACAGTGCATTTTCATTGTATTTTAATCAGACATTGTAACCGATTTTAACCGGCTAAGAGAAAATGTAACCGGTTATCCCAAAGAATGACCGGTTAACCGATCCCAGCCCTGGTTAAAATGTAAATTCATTATAATTATGATATTCCTTTGACGTCGAGTAAACGCTTTATTCTTTTGCAGAGGCAGTTCGGAAACATATACCGAGGGCGACTGACTCGGATATCGAGCAAGAAGTTATGAAATTTCTGAAACGGGCATCAGACCGGGAAGGCGGGCGGCAAAGGCGGAATAGGAGATCGAAGGCAATCAGTGCATGTGACGATAGTAACAGTGACGATTAACATAACTGTGAAAAAAACTATAATACATTTTCAAGTGGAATCAAATATAGTTTTAAAAATTCGAATAGATATCAAAAGCAAGTAGAAATACTCAATTATTTTCAGTATCGGAAACACGCTTGTATTGTGGTTAGTAATTGATGAGAATAACCGGGAACAATTTTACTGGTCGACGGCTGCTGCGCTACAGTCGCGGCAACGCGTCGCCGTTGCACCGCCATCGATTTGCCGGGACATGATCGACGCAGTCCCGACACAACTTATCGCGGTTGGCCCAACTCTAGATTTTTTACTGGGAAGTCTACGAACAATTTAGGTAATTCTGATTACACGACTAGGTGCCTAAAAACAAATCTGAAAGAGTATCTAATTTGATGATCGTATAGTTTTATAAAATAAATTGCTTACCGGCAAATTTGCAAGAATATATTACCGTGAGTTACCGGGTAATTTATCGGATAATTTTAAGCAACGCACTTTCTTTTACAGCCATAATGCAATCATCTTATTCAAATCGAAGTTTCCATTCTCCTTGATCACCTGTCAACAAATAATTCAATAAATGTCAGTAGATATGATGACAGAAAAGAGGATTCTCAATGCCGATGTCAGCGTCGGAAATATTTTTAGCTTATTGCTTGCAGGAACTTCCTCTGGGTATAAAGCCATTTTCACACTTCATTGAAAGATCAGCAGAATTATCAAATTATAATTGCTATTAATTGCAACACAGAATTGGTGTGACGATGGAAAATCGTCAATTAGATAATTCTCTGAATGTCTATTTTTATCTCAAATCACAAAAATCACATCAGGTGTCAGCTGCGCGGAGAGGGAGGGAAGAACTGAAATGCACAATTAGCTGCCACATCATCATGCGCTGTCTATCGATGCTCTCCAGCAAAATCTTTCACTTTACAAAAATAATTAACAAAAATTATCCAAAATCTCCGGCAAGAATCTATGGATTCAATCCTATAGCAGTAATTCTCTGGGTACAATTATGGGCAGCGATGAAAATTTTCCGGAAAATATTGGAAAATTGTGGAAATATTTAAAGCTTTGATTTTTTGTGATGGGCCCTATAATTTGTGCGCTTCCACAGCCGAGGCACTACACACCATTAGAATTGGTCTAAAACTCTTGATTTCATCATTAGTTCGATTAAAACGATGGTAGCAGTACGAGTCCCGTCCGCGGATTTTTCAGAATTCCTTTGCCACTAGTGGCTTGTGCTGATTTGTTATCACTTTTAATTATCACAGAGACACCTTTTGGGATAACGTGAATCTTGCTTCACAATAGAGTTATATTTTCATGCAATGAGAAAGATGTGGAGCAAGAATAATGCACTTTATTTTGGAGTTTGCTTTTAGCTTGAAAGTAAGCTTTATTATGCAGCGTTGATTATAGTGATGCAAATTTTCCAAGTGTTGGTGAACATGCGAACTATTTCACACAGCCCAAACAGCATTATAGGCCTACATGACCGACCATATTAGAGGATATATAATGCATGATTTTGTAAGGCTTTCTATGTCCACAGGTTAACAAGTTCCACTATGCAGGTAGTTATTTTCCTGATTGGAAATTATTAACCTGATGCAGACTTCTATGGAAAAAGTCATGCATTATAACAGATAATGCATAGATTTCTTCGGTCATTATTTGTCATAATAGCCTCTAGCCTTCGGCTCTCGGTAATTATAGCAAATGATGACCTCAAATTTATTCATTATCTTTCACATAAAGGCTATAAACTCAGTCAAGTACTAACTACTGAAGTAGTCACTCCAGCTTTTCGATAAGGCGAAACTTCTTCCAACTTTGCTATCCAACTTGAATCCTACGGACAACCTCTGAATCCAGCCCTCTGCAAGACCATTATATTTTAAAAAAATTCCTGCTTCGATTATGCAACTGCCACAAACATCGCTTCAAATACTGATGCAAAACGTAACATCTAAGAAACTAACCCAGATAACGTTTTAATGCACTTTTCAAACTATCACGTGCGGTCAGTGAATATATTTTAAATGCAAGATGCAAATACGCTACAGCCAGATTAAGTATAACATCACATTCAACAAAGGAACTCGCGCTCATGCTTCATGCACGCCCCGCCCACTGCAGATATACAAAGCTTTCTCATACAGAGCTTTGAGCAGACAAGACTGTTTGTTTTAGATTATCAGTTTCCAAATGTGAATGCACACTTGTTCCTGTTCGCATTATCTCAGTAACCGCAAATGAAAAAATGAAGTGTAGCAAGAACGGCTTTATTAGGTGTTCCGTTGACAGCTCCACTTCCTTCATGTTTAGAAAATAGGAATTTCTAGCGCAAGTTAGTCTGCTAACATTCGTTACAAATGGCTTGCATACAGGTCTAGATAACCTGGAGTCGCAAATTCGAGTGCAACCAGTCGCACATATTTTACATGACAATTCAATCAATCGTTCATCTCATTTCATTCATTGTTAAGTAGTCTTGGCTAGCGGAATTTAACACAGCGTGGACAATACGTCTTGAGTTACGCACATGACAGAACATAACTTTGCCTTTTGAGGCATTTGAAATAACAACCTTTAGATTACAATGAACATAGGCTTCATTGAATCTTCGTCCAAACCTAATATGGTACAGTAGGTGAATGACATATTATAACTGCAATACGCAGTCTTGGCATTCTTAAATATTTCCTCCATCATTGAATACCATTTGTAGGAGTTGGGGCAAATCAGCTAAGCAGCCTGATTGGAAAATGTTCAAATTCAAATAAGAAATTAATTCAATGCAGACGACACCGACTTCAACTTACTTTTGATCTTGTTTTCTTGTTCTCCCCTCAATTAGAAAGATATCCGTAGACTTGAACAGTTTCAGCGCATATAATCCCTGGCAGTTGTAGGGCAGAATGCAAAGGCTCAGCGCTGCAACTCGGAATGGCCCAAATTAGCTAGAGCGGTTGAACAAGCTGAAGGACTGTACAACAGGCTACTCTGCGTTCTTTTATCCCAACAATACTGTGCGGCTAATAGTCATAAAGATTGCAGAGTGCTACTCGGCCTGGGCAACGTGCTAAAAAATTGATTATCTAAACATTGTACATTTGTTTTGGTGAGGCTTTCCGTCGTATTCGCTCTTTGCAGACATTCAATGTAAGGGACATTGTTATAAGTAGATTACACTGTACTCCATAAAATCAATTGGGATATCAATCTATTTAAAAGTAGCTGCTCTAACTGTACGGTTCCCTTTTCAGTTATTTCACCAAATCAATTATCCCTGCGGGCTGATCGTTTAGTCTGCTCAAGTCACCACCGACGTAGATGAAGAAAATCGAAAAACATGTCAAGCACAGCAGAAATTGTCAAGCACATTGAAGTTAGCGCCTTCATACACTTACACAGGCCCAGAATAAATATCACACATCATGCCTCACTGCTAGACATTGAAACAGTTGTTTGACATACTTGCGCAATACGTATCCTGCGTTCCTACTGCACTAACTTTAACACTTTTCAGCATAGAGTAGAGATATGTAGGTAGAGTGTCGACTCGAAAAAGTATCTGCATACAGTAAAAATTTTATATGAAAGGATTCAGTTTTTTGCGGAGATTGAGTTCCCGTGGTCCAAAAAATTATTTGAGCACTTTTGAAAAAAATCAAAATTTTGCAAATTCATATACTACCGAGATGACTTCCCTATATAGGTAGTATGAAACAAGTTGGATATCAAAAGGAATGAATATTTGCCAATAAGCATTCTAACTAAGCGGAAATTGAGCTGATGATGAAGGGAATTTCATGATCCGTATTATAATGGAAGTCTTCATGAAAACGTCGCGATATTATTCGTGCTTTCCTGGCTGAAATTTCAAGTTTTGAATTCAATTTTCACCGAAATGATTTTGTGATTCGATCAATTCATGTTTCATTTCTTGAATCTGAATGGTGACGTGGAGCAATTTACATCTTCCAAAGATAATTGAAATCATTGGCTTTTTTAATTATGTGATTTTGCTCTGCCAGTGGCATGTTGCCTGTGATATGATCACGCTTAAGAAAATACTCTTGAGGTTCAGCATGAAAGCAATAGCAGGTCATTGAGTTGTTAATTTAACAAGTATTCCCTCTCCAAGGCTGTCATAACATTGAGAATCTGTAAAATACCATCATTCCTTCTGCATTGCAATCATGATCACTCAATTCCGTGGCAGTTTCTTCAAAGCTGCAAAAATTTGCATATCTCACATTTGGTAACAATTGCCAACTACATGTATATTCCCCAGGAGTTCATTTAATAAATTGAAAGTGTGTACAGATTGGAGATTTAATAAATGAGTTACCACGCTACCTAATATACCAACTCTATGCTTTTCGGCGGGTTGATGTGCGTCGCGAATTTTTATGTTCATACGAATTTTTCCATCAATTTTTGATGCCAACCAATTAATAAGTGATACATCAAATCATAAAAGATCAAAATAATGGTCTATACTTTCCAATAATATCGAAGTAGATGTCTGGAAACGTGATTTCTATCTCAAATGTCCCACAAGTAATTAGTCCAACTCTAAATGACATTACTAATATCGTCTACTAGGTAAATAGTGAAGGTCATGATGAATGTTAAATTCGTTCAAGATGCTTGATTATAATGTCGTCACGTGCAACAGCTGGTAGTCACGTTCATTTATCTGTTGTAAGTTTGTATGAAGAGCAGAAAACATGTGTAATGAGCGGCTATCTCTTGACGCATGTCAATGAGTCAGGCAAGTGGACCAACGGACATAAATATGAAAAGCAGCATAATTTTGCAGCGATGGAACCGAGTTATCGAGTCAATTGGGTCACTATTCTGCGACGGTTTAATAAAAAATATGGTAACTCGGATTTTCTATTTTCGCTATTTCAATCTATTTCTTCAGAACCCGCAATTACTTATTTTATCGTACTTGGCACAGGATGACAATAATGCCAACTACGGCATTAGTGTCCGCAGACTGATCGGCATGATTTTCATCCTCATTGGGTTAGAACTGGTTAGAATGACATTTAGGTGATTCCTATGGTCCACATTTTGGACTTGCACATATCTGAACCTTTATTTTCTTTAATGTTCTGAGCTGCATTGGCTATGTAGAAAATTATCATAGATTTGAGTATTTTACAGAATAAAATCTTGGATTTTTGATGTTAGAGATTTTAGTTTCACAATGCCGACGATTTAGGCTGCCACTTGAAAGGTAATATTCATATGTTTAAAATCGCTTTCTTTTTGCCAATTTTGCTGCAATGTGACGCAAAGAAACAACCGCCAATGCATCATAAATATAAAATCGCCTCTGTCTTTCCGCGGAACAAAAATCCTTGGAGTTGCTCAACGTTTCGAATACCTTTCATAGAGCAACTGAAATATTCATGCGATGCTTATACAAATGATTGAATTTCAAAAGATTTTTGGAACTCTAATTTAGGAATGAACTATGTACATGTTACAAGAGATTTCTTGGAACAATAGAAGTGAACATGAAGAGAATAGAAATCATGACAAGTACAGTATTTATTGGATGTAGAAGAAGAATTATATAAAATATAGGAATATATAACGGTATATAAAAACTACACGTAAAAATAAAATAGATACATTATAGAAGTTCCTATATTGCAAAAGGCAGAAGAGATTCACCTGACCATCCATTAATTTGATTAGCTTCTTGTTGAATAAAAGGGATTCCATTGACTTCCGCTTTGCGGTGTTTCTTTCAGTCACAAGCATGGTCCACTTTATCGATGATTTTGGATTGTTGTTATGGATACATGTTGGTAAAATGTAGATAAAGAGTTAGTAGAATGTTCATTTATGCAAGATCGTATTGTTCTTGAAGTTTCACCGATATAAAATTTATTGCAAAGGGTACCTTCCAGGCGGTGAATTACATATTTTTTGTAACACTGTCTTCATGTTGCAGCACACACACAAGAAAAGCATGATGGCAAGCATGGTTGAACTTCTTTAGCTCTTCTACATGCCTGTTGCATCGCCTTTTAGCAAGGAATGGCAACTGTGGCAGGCCTTAATAATCTAATTGTAATAATAACAATAATCTCTTTAAAGTTTCACTACATGGAATCGGTGAACACTTGCAAAATGCGATGACATGTTTTGAAAGTAAAGAATAACATGCAAGGCACCACAAACTATTTACATTTAAAAAGAGTAATAAAAACAAAAAAAGCGACTATTTACAATATCTAATAAAAGAGTTTGAAAATCTCATCGCTTTTGAGCGTGGATGATACAAGGTTTTTCCGGAGCACGAGTACTTATATTTCTTTCCGCATCGCTAGTGCAAAACATCAAACGTAGAGGATGTTCAAAATTTGTACCTATAACAGACATAAGTTTTCACATGATTTGTTTACAGAGCACAACCATGAATTGCTTTCGGAATGCTGAATGCCATGATACGGAAAACACGCAAAAGGTCATTTAAAAGATATTTAGTTGCATATTTAGGTGCAATCTCTCTCAAGTTCTGGCTACACTGACGTATTGTTGTCTGACCGAGTATCTGAAGTGTCCATCATCAGACTGCTGCTATTCAATGCAAATGGAGCAACTAAATATATTGACGCAAAATTACATGCATGTACATGTACATCATCAACTTGCGCTCACACGCTGGCCAAACAGAGCCGAGGGACACAAACAAGTTAAGTTCGGGGCAAGTCCAAGCAGGAAAAGGTCACAAAAGAAAGTTTGCAAAAGACACTGTGTCTGGGCTTGGCCTCTTCGGAATCGTTCGGTTGGAGGACGGAGCAAAACCAGTGCAAGAGGGATGACACTATACCTCGATGGAAACTGCCGAGCCAGTGACCCACGTGTCTTTGAGGTCGGCGACACTGAGGTCTTTGTCACTAAGCGCCGGTACTTCAGTGCGCGACATAAGGTCCCGGGAAGTTATTTTCATCGGGAAGTGAATTCCTAGAGCGTTTCTTAAAGGAGCGCGGTAATGAGCGTCGATGGTCTGCTCCCTTGTAACCGTCATGGGGACCGCCTCGAGGCCGTAGAGGAGGATGGGTTCCACTGCAGCACGGAAAAGTCGCACCTTCGAGTCGTCCCTCGCCGAGGAGTTGAAGAACTTCCTCAGAAGATGCGACGCTCTCCATGCTTGGGCTCTTCGCTCCGAGATGATGGCCGTATAGACGAGAAGATGAGGCTGCTGAGGTACTTACAATCCCGACACGGTGAGACGGATTCTCCTCCGGGCAGTCTGAGGATGGTTGAGGTGTTACAAACGACGTGGATCACTTCCGTCTTACTTGCATTGACTTGAAGGCCAACCCGAGCCCCCTCCTCACGTAGTCGGGTCAAAGCGCGCTGGGCTGAGTCCGAATCACGACAAAGAAGGGCGATGTCGTCGGCATAGGCGAGGGCAGGCAACAGAACTGCTGGATGTCCGGAACTTCGGCAAGAGCACAGGAGGAAGCTATCGCTGTCCCGAAGACATCGGCGACTAACTAAATATTGAGTTGCATCCTCAGTTGAAAAATGGGAACATACTTGAATAGGCCATTTCGTCCAATATCAGGAATCATTAGCAGCTCACATCTCACGACATCGACATCACTCCGTATCCAAAGCTGCAGCCATACCCGGATAAATTTATCAGCAAGTTAGTGAAATTTCGACTGGCATTCATGAAACAAACAGACTCAAATTAAGGCGTAGACGCATCAAATGAGCATGACGTTTTCCATGTCAATGCAAATCCTGGGCTGCGGCATTCTTTATGACATCCACTGTGACATTTCATCTGACGCACTTTTTGTATTCAATCGTGAAACTATCATTGAGTTTCAGAAATTTGAAAGGTACAATATGAAACGCCTGGGAATAATGGGTACATATTTGAAAATCAGTTTGAATTCGTATCTAAAGCACATCAATTATTAGAAAGTGACAGCTGACTACTGAGTCCTAGTGCATCTAAATTTTCTTATCACTGGTATTCTATAACTGACTTCTTATAATAAAGAAATTCAACTTTTATAATCATAATAATACTTTTAATAATAATTCATTGCTTTATAGCAGATTCTATCAGATGCTTGAAATGCCTCTTCATTATAACCTGACAGCCTACGTGCCTCTTGCATATCTTTGATGAAAAGACAACACTATATCATCATTGATTGCTTATAATTCACATCTTGAATTTCATACAATCAACTAAGGAGTTTCAACAAATCATTGGTTGTTTCCATCTCGACTCGTCCGGTATCCTCAACCTCTCCATTTCCAGCAAATGTCGCCTGTCATTTACAACATTGCGACGTGCTCCAACATCATCAGGCCTATAAGGTAAAGACTTAGGTATCGTCACGAACCTTTTTAATGGCCTTACTGTTGCCATTGCGTCTATTCTTGCTTGAAGAGTTTTCTCAAAATCTGATGAGCTTGACATTTTGGTAACCGGCCTTTTTACGAGATTCGTAAAAGTTCTCTCAGAAACCTGTATATCATCGTCTTTATCATCATATGGTTGGTAATTGTAGTCATCATTTGCAGCGTAATTAGCGTCTATCGTTGGGCTGAATATATCGGTTGGACTTGCATATCCACTTTCTTCATTGTTTACGACGTTATTTTCATCAGGGGAATACTCACGTGGTTCAGCATTTGCGTGTTCATCGATTTCAGGAGTTTCGGACAAAGTGTTGTAGTCCGTTTCAATGAATTCGTCAGGATTTGCATCTCCGTTTTCTACAGCTGCAATGTCTTCTTCTGGAGCAATTTCTTCTGCAGCAAATTCTTGCGCAGCAAATTCTGCAGCTGCAATTTCTTGAGCAGCGATTTCTTCAGCAGCATTTTCTTCTACAACATTTTCTCCACTCTCTCTTGAGTTTAGTCTCTCATCATTGGATACATTGGATCTATTGATAAACCTTCCTTTGAAAGAGCTTTTCGATCGAATTGATTTATCATCTTGTAATTTTCTCTTTTCTGATCGCCTCTTGTATTTTGGCACATATAAAAAGCTGTCACTGCTTTCACTGTACGTTGACAAATTGATAGAATCGTCGTCATCAAACAAATATTTCTCCCTCCCTGAATTTGATTGGTTTGTTGAGAAAGCCCTTTTACCAACATTCGTCCGTTTTAGTAAAGGATATTTTTTCTTTGCACATACCTCAAATGGGTACTCAGGATTAACAGTAGATTTTGTTATAAATATTAATTTTGAGAGAAACTTATACATCCTCTCCTTTTTTAGATGTAGTGAACGATGAATGATGGTATTCTTCCTAAATTCAAAATAGCCAATCGAACAGTGGGATATCTTACGGTGTCTGTCTGACCATGATATTTAGAAGTCCATGCCTATCTCACCATTTAAGACATAGAAGTAGATAATAGTAATTAACAATGCCATAGAAAGTCTTCTCTATGCCCTATAGAATCCATGCAGGGACCCCTAGATTGCCTAGATGATTGGCAACTCACCGTCGGCATCTAGGGTTTCTTGATTTGTGGTATTGTTTAATTCTATCATCTACGTTAATGAGCCTACCATTTATGAAGTAAAATTTGTTGATTGATGAAGCCGGATCGCTAAATCATATTTCTAATTTAGTGATCTCAAAAAATACGTCAAAAGACACTATTTTATGCCCTATGAAGCAATCACAAAATTGACTGCGTCTCTCCAATTGATCATTAACCTGGGATTAAAATCATCCATGACAAATGTGCCTTCTCGGTAGATATTAGGCAAACTTTCATTGTAGGTCAAGCAACGATTTTTCATTCTCTATTTATAAAAACAACTTTGCTATTAGTTTTGATTACAAACTGTCAATGAAAATTAGTATGAGAAGCGCATTTTCAAACCATTTCAAATATATTAAGGAAAAATACTGTTTAAGTCTATAAGATTGCTCGAGTCTGGCACATTGATTCTTTCTCCTCTTCTATTGAGGAGATATCGGAGAGTGACCCGATCCGATCGATCCAACAACTCTCTCCACCCGCAAATGCCAATCTCCTCTCGGACATTTTATCATGACAATCAGAGCAATCAAATTCTCCGAGAGGGACTCTCAAACTGTGGTGTGTGATCGCCGTAATAGGAATTCGGACTCAAATGCCTCAAACCTTAACAAACGACTCTGAACCCGAAACCGACCCGATGTCTGGCCAGGTTGTCAGCTCGTCAGTCACTAATGAGTCGTGAGAGCCCTTGAGAGTTGTACTGAAACATACATGAAAGATACGATAACTCAGTCGGAGAAACAATACTTTGATACACGACAAGCTATCGGGTTTATAGAATACACTTCTATCACGACTAAGAGTAGCTGACATGAAAAAAAAAGACAATGCTGATAAGAGCATGTAAAAATTACTGTATGTGGGTTGACTTAACAAAATAAACCACAACAAATCAATATGTAATTCGGCGTCACAGACGGCCGAAAGGCCTTGTGACTTCCATTAAAATATAGTGACAAGCACACATCAATGCTTTGTGGCTTCCCGTGATGAGTGTTATCACTGTAAGTGTGTGTTTTGTTATTTGCGTCAATAAAGAGTAATGTTTTGTTTTACAAGGCAGATCAAACATTAACTCATTCACTCATTCATTTGTGTGTGGAAATGGAATGTTTGATAAACAGCAAAACTTTTCGACCACGCTATATAATATATCGTGAACAGCACTGTATGAACATTGAAAATAATAATAGTGTCAGTGCATTGTCAGATCATGCGAGGATGTGTGAATTTTATGAAGATTTAGACATTGTAATCTGAGATCCTGAATGATTCAGTCGATGTAAGTCTGTTAAAATTTCGCTTGATAGTTCGCATGTTCCAAGCATTAGCAGTTACCACCCAGCAGAAGGATATCCGTGCATCACTGGATCGCATGACTACCCGTTTTAGTCCGCAAAAGACCGTGTATGACAAAACGATGTCATGTGGATCTCTCAATAAAATGAAAATATGAATTGGAAGTTTGCGGATAATATGGAGATATCATTGAGATATCCCTTGACATCCTCACTTTCACGGAAATCTTAAAGACAACCGTTTCCGTCAAATAGCAGTGAACGGATGTCGTTTGGATTTCAAGCTTGACCGCTGATAAGATGCTAATCTCCATGGGAGAAAGGTCTGATTCCTCGGAGACAGACTGAATATCCAAACGCTTCCTGACGGAGAAATTATGGCATACATCCGCTCAGCCGTGAAGTCCTTGGATGTCAGGACAAAGGATCGTATATCAATCGGAGATCCGCTTGCTTGGAGAGGATGTCACGAGGCAGCAGAAGCTGCTCCGCCACAAGCGATAGATGTAGAAATCATTATTTAGTATTCTGCAAGGGACTGTTGATCCAATGTGTCTGTCATCATTTTTGTGAGTTTTAATATTCCTTAACTGCTATTCAATTGACATTATGCAATCTTCGGGAGAGAAATTCATTAGTGCTGAGTTATGGTCATCCCGATGGTCCTATGGATAAATCTGTCAGTTGAAATAGATACTGAAAAATATTGCTTTTGCTGAATAGATACTGAGCCGATTCATAGCAGATAATGGTCAGTGTTCATCTGACGAAATGAACTGGCATCACGAACGAAACATCAAATGAACGATCAGCAAGAATAAGCAAAATACAGTGCATCTTCGATTATCCGGATTTCGATTATCCGGACGTAATTTCAGAATCCGTTCGATTCTCCGTGATTCCATCAAAACATGTACATGTACATACATGGAATCGAATGTTCATTTTAGCATTGCTCTCCTCTTTAGGTAACACATACACTAAGTACTCTTGCTTTACCAGCAATTAATTTTTGCTCAATGTGCGGTTCTCGCCTGAGTCAAATAATAGGCAAGCAGCTATATGATTGGAGCATTCTTAAGTAGGTTATGCATGCTAGTCAAAGCTGGGACACGGCTCTGATAAATCACTTTCAATTCATGGTCTCAGTTCACGGTCTTTGTTTGTGTACGTGTATTTATGTGCTTTAATAGGAACGACAGTGAATATATAGCAGACATGTACAATTGATGCTCATAATTTCATTAAACAGTCGAAGAATCGGAATCAAATATATCAAGTATTACATTCTAGGTAGATATGCAGGATGGATATATACATACAGATTATATGGATATATGTAGATCATATTCTACAGGGGTCTTGGTATATAACCAAATGTCTTTGACCTAAGCCCACAAGCTTTTGCTAACATGGCATTTAAAAATTCGCTTATCCGGATCTTTGACTGACCTATTGGGTTTTGACCATCCGGATAATCGAAGATGCACTGTAAATCATGCACGTAAGTGATATGGATGCCGTCTACACATCGAAATACAGTTTAAACACTTTGGTCTGCATCAATGACAATCCGCTGCTCAAATTCACCACTTAATAAAGCGGGTTGCACCTAAAAGAAATTCTGTCAATATTATTTTTATTAGCAGAAATGTTGTCATGAAGCATTCGTCAACTTTAGAAGCAAATCACCCAAGCGAGCTACAGAAGCATTGTATTTTTACTTGCTGTGGGAGAAATATGCCATAAAAGTGCAATCATGATCAGAAAATAACAAATCTCGTTTTGAGTGATTAAATGAATGGTACATCATTAAGTTAAGTGCTCCAACCTGAACCTCCGGAACTTTTGTAGATCCATAAACAAATGGAATTCAGTGATATTCGACGCTCTGTAACTTGAAATACGACTGGAAATACAGGTTGTGAATTGTCGTTTTACTTTTGTCTTAACTATCTACAATTTAGCAATAATAAGAAGCTGACGGGCGAACTTAGGAAGAAAACAAGTAGCATTAGCGGATTTACATTGCATGCGCATGTAAAAAGATAGAGTGCTTGTTGAATCTAGACTACGGTGAAAACAGTATATGCAGTTCTAAGCAGTCTATTGCAGTACTCCATGGTGCCGGGGTTGAGGCCAGGATGAAACCTGTGAGAACTCTAAGGTCACATCTGGTGCGCAGACGTCAATTACCGCCTAGGCAATTCGGCGTCGTCTACTCGTTCAACTGTTCGGAGTGCGAATGGGTTTATGTGAGCCAATCTGGAAGGAAAGTAAATGAGAGGCAGAAGGAACACAAGCGTGCGGTCAAGAATCTCGATGTGGATCGTTCCGAGGTGGCCAAGCATACCTTCGAAAATGATCACCACATAGACTTCTCTAGTACAGCAGTGGTCAACAAAGACAGTGGTTGGAGAGGGAGACTGATCAAAGACGCAATCTGGAACCGAAAACTTGGCAGAAACAACGCGGTCGATCACGACTTGGGATCTGCATGGGACTGTGCATTACGCTAGCTTCCTTTCTATGATTATTGTTTGTTTCTCTTTATTCTTTTTACATATTTTAACTTACTACTTCACATCGAGTTTTTAGTAGTGATTTTAATAGGTTATTTCTGTTTTCGGTTTAAATGCAATCCATAGCTTATTGTGTTTCATTACTGACCATCATTGACTCTATCATTGCATGCCTATTTGATGTCTGTTCAACCTGTTTGTGAAGATGATGCGCGGAGCTCACTGAAAGTGCTCAGAATAATTGAATTTGCTTTTTCTTGCCAACATCGGGCCTCAGGAATTGCCTCTAACATAAGCAATGCATCAAGTGAATCCCTTAGTTTCAACAGTCTAAAGTCTATAAAACTTTCTTGTTGTTGAGCACCTTTGATACGATGTTGATTCAAATAATCCGCACGATGGCTTGATATAGAGTTGTCCCTTCCCTGCAAATTTGGATGATATGTGATTAATGAGCATTTTTTCAGAATTAAGTAGACCTGATGACATTTGTTTCTAATTGAGAAACAAACTAATGGAATGAGAGATATTTTGTTGAATGAAAAGTGGCATGGCAGTGAGAGAAATTTCGATTTGAATTTTCGTCGATAGTGAGAGGAAACTGTTTAAGTGGTTATGACAACTATTTGTCTGAATACTGTAATATTGATGGAATTAGAGGGTGAGGAATGCATCTCGAGGTCACCGAGTGATGATCCGGAAATTGATTTGCAGCGTCAGTTGAAATGTGATGTCGATAATAACCTTTATATCCTCTGATCTAACTTTCGTGTGTTCACAGGACAAAGAATATGAAATGTTTTAAGCAGCAATTTCGACAAAATGTCAATTACTGATTATAGCTCAATTAATTCTATGTAGTGGTGTGTCATTGCAGTTCAATTTTTTACCTCCTTATATCCACTATTTTCTTCACTTTATCCATTAGTTCCATCCTGTTTTGTAATATCCATTGTCTTTTAATTTCCTTCACTGTTGGTGACCATTGTCATTTCTATTTCCATTGCTTGTATGTCAACGGTGCATGAGTCGTCTGTGTTGAACGTGCCTGTCTCGTGCCTCGTCTGTGTTTTGTGGTAGTGTGTGGACTCTGTGTTAACAGTGTATAGTAACAGTGCGAATGAGTATTAGTAGTGTTGTGACCACAGAATTAGACAGGTCGCCTCTTCTTCTGTTTGTCTAGAAAGGAAGCATTGAAGCAGGTAATGCTAATGAAATGGACAATCTGCTGACATAATACCATAGCAATCGGATAACGAGCAGTCAATTCAACATTAAGCACGCCAAATTGTGTGAAGTTTCAGTGGCTGTTATCAACCGGATCACACACCAAAGGGACACAGACGATGTCAAGTTCTGCAGAGAGGTTTGCACACGTTTATTCATGCGCCTGCTATCTTTCTAAAAACAGTCGGAAGGACCAACATAATCGAGAAATCATTTGATCAATGATCTGAGTTCTTCGAATTTAAAGGAATCGTGACGATCGGAGCAATTTGAAGGAATTCACATCAATCCGTAAGCGATGAACGACAATTTTTCCTATCAGTCTAAGATATTAAGATTTTCTTTTCCCTCACTTAGTAAGTTCCTGAATGTGCCATCGTTCTGAATCAGTCTGCACTTCTTGCAAAATGATACGCTTAAGCAATCTAATTCCGTGGTTTTTGGCAGTAGTCTGAAGATTTTCAATTTTACAAGTTTCAATTTTATTCATTGCCATGAGAATGCTGCATTGAGTTCTTTTGAGAACTGTTTAATCCAATGCCATCGTATTTGTAAACCTGCGGATTGCAGATCGTCATCAATCCTCATCAGGACCACTTCGATTAATTATTCAAATTACTGAGCATTATATTCTATTGTAAATGAAAGCTGGGATGATTTTCAACGTATGAGAATTATTGTCCTATGAATGATGATGATAATTGCATCTCAATATTGTTGAAAATCCTAGAAATTTTCAAACTAAAGTTCTGAAGAGATTTCTATAACTAAACTTTAGTTTTGAAGATTTCTTGGATTTGGTCCTCCCACCCACTGCCATTACTTATGTGATTGCTGAAAATGCATCATAAGATGTCAATCCCTTGGTAAAACTGACAGGGGGATCACTCTAGAACAGAGAAGTTTGATAAAAAATCACTATCAGAAGTAATTCTCCCTAATATTTCTGTTCTCATTCTTCTTTTTGAATCACTTAGAAATACATAATTCAAAAAGACAGATGTCACAAATCTGTGTGTCATCTGTGTGTCATCTGTGTGTCATATGTGTGACAGCTGTCTCAAAAATATTATTGAATGTGATTTGTACAAAACATTTGCTTAATCGCATGAAGCGCTAAACTGGTCGGATTTATCTACTGTCCATTATAAATATTTTCTTGCAGAAAAAAGAAGAATTAAACATAGGAAATAATTTTATTGATATTCAGAAAGGTCTTATTTTGTTGCATTCACAGATTGGGTAAGATCGACATTCTATGCATCTACAATGTCACTCTTAACTGTTATCTGATTGTCCTATTCATTCACTTTCTTCCTTGACCTCCTTGATGATCTCCACGCACTCATCGACTTTCTCCTTGTCCTTGACGACCCCCTCGTTGACCGCCTTGTTGACCTTTTTGCTCTCCTTGTCCTTGACGACCCCCTCGTTGACCGCCTTGTTGACCTTTTTGTTCTCCTTGTCCTTGACGACCGCCTCGTTGACCGCCTTGTTGACCTTTTTGCTCTCCTTGTCCTTGACGACCGCCTCGTTGACCGCCTTGTTGACCTTTTTGCTCTCCTTGTCCTTGACGACCCCCTCGTTGACCACCTTGTTGACCTTTTTGTTCTCCTTGTCCTTGACGATCCCCTTGTTGACCACCTTGTTGACCTTTTTGTTCTCCTTGTCCTTGACAATCCCCTCGTTGACCGCCTTGTCGACCTTTTCTTTCTTCTCGCTCTCCTTCTTTTCCTTGTCTACCTTTTACTTTTCCACGACGATCCTTTCCTTGTCGACCGCCTTTCTGTGTTTCTCCCTGCTCTTCTTGTTGGCTTTCACTTTTACTACCATTTTCTTCATCTTTTTCTGACTTGTCTGTTGCAGTGCTCCCACTTTCATCCGATGTCTCCGTAGAGTTTCCGCTGCTTGTGGAACTATCAGTGGTCGTGGAGCCTTCGGTAGAGTTTGCAGCACTGGTCGAACTGTCATTGGTCGTCGAAGTATCGGTTACTGCTTCTGACTCACCATCTGTATATTGTCCATGAATCAATCCGACGTTTAATGCAAGAGCGGCGAACAAAATTGCAATTGCGATTGCCACCTTCATCCTTTGTGTTATCTGAAAAATATCATAGAGCGTCACTGAGGTGAGATAAGGGTTTAAAGTCATGTTCACAATTTGTGTGATATTTTATACCTGAATATCAAGATTGAGTCACATGGCAAACATACGATACACAAAGATCTGACGTACAAGTCTTGAACTTGTAAATTGCATGTTATAGACATGGTTTATGATGCTTTGATGGAGGATCATTTCCCACCACTTGCCTTAATGTCGGCTGCCACAATTGTGACGAGTTATCTATTCATTGATTATAATTGCTGTAACAGCTAATGTGTGGTGGTGATGGATTGATACTGCCAATTGACGCAGTGGCATTTAGGCGTCTTGTAGCTTAGTTATTAGAGCACAGGTCTAGTCAACCTGGGTCGTAGGTTCGAATCCTGCCAACCGCACATCTTTTGCATGACAATTTGATCCAGCGTTTATTTCATTTCACTCTATTGTTGATGTTATAGACATGTACTGGTAATCAACATGCAAAATGCTGGAATAGAAGCTGAAATATCAAAAAAGGCAAAGACTTCCTGCTTTTTGCTCCATAAAAGTGTTTTTTCTTAATCCTGTGCCAGAGTGTTATTTAATAAGCCAATAAGTGGCCACTTATCTACGAAAATTCAATATTTGGATTTAAGCGGTTCAACGGCAGGTCTATGCATATGATTGGAAGAAACATCATTTTTAAGTTTACTCTATTTTATATAACTCGGCTTGAAATATTCGGCCCATTGATATGCTGCCAATTTGCTGACCTTTCCAATCTAATTAAGTCACAAGGCTTGGAAAGTGCACATGGAATACTACAATATACAACGGTTATAGACTTGAAACTGAGTTTAGCAAGACCAAGGTTGGGCAAAACTTCGTCGAAACCCAAAACCCAAGTCCACGTTTCAAAAAATGAAAATAATCAAGTAAATGAAGTGCATTCTTTGTATTTTGTGCTGACGTGATGATTATTCTATAGCCCAAAATTCCGATTGGGCCAAGGAGAAGTGTGGTATTAGTAGGAAACCATTTTTTATTGCAATAACTGTAGTTCGTAGCCTAGTACATGTGTAAAAGCTTTCCTTTAAATTTAACCTACACTATAGACTGACTAATTGAAGATCTTTGATTGAATTGCGCATTGCTCATAACAAAGCAATTGTTTTCATTTTATGATTCAGAAATATAAAGACTTAATAGACATAAAGAAACTAAAGTGGAGCTGGCCAGGCCATGTCAGCCGCTACTTGACGACCGTTGGTCCAAACGTTTAACTGAATGAACCCGGATGTCCTGATGGATGTCCAAGAAGATGGAGGCTGGACATCCACAGCTTCTACGGCGGCGTCAACTGGGGTGCTGCCGCGCGGAATAGACGGCTGTGGAAGTCATGGGCAAGGCCTTTTCCAGAACCGGCGGAGCACATACAGGCTGCCCTGAAGTAAGTAAGGAAATAGCAGACATTATAGCTGCCTAGTGAGTGCATGGTTAAAAATATATAGAACACGAAATTGGAATGAATTCAGTTTTGGAGTGTCGTCTATCGCACAGTTTAGGGGTGAAGATAAGTGCGAAGATATAAACTATATGAAATATATAAAATTCGATATGCAACAAAATACATGCACGCTTCCAGCAAATGCAATATGTACGAAGTTTCAATACGCAGGTTGTCAAACCTAGATTGAGATATCTAATTGTCATAAGTATTTCATTTTTGAAATATTCTGTGAATTGAGTGGAATTTTGATAAAAAACTTTTGTTGTCATGTAGTTCCAACCACTTAACCTGTTATCTTGCTCCTGCTGTGTTAACTTCATTTGTAGCTATCTCATGTTTTTAGATATTGTGGAGGGAATGAATCAAATGCAAATCATAATACAAATGATCAATTTAAGTGGGTCTTTAATTTTTTGCTCTTCAGACAATCGCAATCCAAAGACTTCTGCTAGATATCAGCAGTTCAGACGGATATTCTGATCTCTGAAATGTCTATCTTACCGTTTTGTCAGAGATTAAAGTTAAAAGATCTCTATGTTTGAAACCAATTCATTTTAGATCTGATTCTTGAATTGTTAAGCATAGATTCCAGGTAGAGATTCATTAACTGCGTAGAAATCGGTTAAAGTGGTACTCGAACAAAGCGTTGCCACAGGCCGGTCGAAAGAGCATCGAAATGAAACTTTTTGGTGCTTTAACTTTCACCCCGAGCGGGGTCTTTCTCCAAACTTTTCAATTCAAATATCTAACTCAAATATCACTGAAGTCGCACATTTTAGTGTATAGTTTCTGCAAGTGAAGAAACAACCCAATTCTGTGACTTTTATCGAGACACTGAGATAAAAGCAAAATTATGCTGAAAAACTTTTAATAACTGCTGATCAGATGTAGAAATGAAAGGTACAGTAATAATATAAAATCATATTTCAAATTTGAATTTCAGATTTCAAGCATGTATACATAATAAGCAGATAATTTCAAATTCAAAGATTTTGTATTTTTAAACATCTCTACGCAGATAGGAAAAATCCTGTATGTAATGTCAACTTTCATCAAGAATAATGCCGCAATATATATTAGAAGTGATATATACCGAAATGAGCCAAAATATTCCAAGCATTCAAATTTTAAAATAGCTCTCACGCCAAAAGTATTGAGCCAAATTTATTATCCTTCTGTCAAAAGTTGCATAATACGTAGAAAGTAAGCTTCTAGAAATCTGTTCCATAGCTTGTTTGGTTTAAAAGATATTCAAAAAATTCGCCAGGGAGCGAAAAATACCCCTAGAAACATTAGAGTCTCTAAAGTCTAATGAATGCGTTTATCAACAAAGGAACAAAAAATTAAAAGATTTGCATAGAACTCGAATGTGTTGAGATATTGAAATTGCTTGCACTACATTATCTTAGCGTTTGATTGATTGCGCGTGCACTTAGCGATCTGTCGAATAAATCCCTGTCTTGTTAGATTGCTAATCATGGAGACATTGAGTGGCCGGCTCAGGTGCCGGCTTAACTTTAGCCTTTGGATAAATCTCAAATCGAATGCTTTTGCTCGCTATGAGACGCATGTTTTCAGGAAACTCCTTTTCAAATGTAGAGATTCTTGCCGAAACGTTCGAGGTCTCGTGAAGTTGCATCACACTGAGTATCAATTTGATTATAGGATTATATTGCATACCTGGCATGATTATTACCACAGAATTCGACTGTTTGACCCTTTCAGAGCACCCATTTCCAGTAATATGTGATATACGACTCATCCCTTCTACGAACGAAGATCAAACGAGCAGGTTACCTAATCCTGTGATAATGTCGCTTTTTTTGTTTCCCGCATCTGGGCTAACGCTCATGGCAAACACAAAGTACATGTTGTTCAGAAGCTCATAGGTCTACAATTTCGCGGACGAAATCTACAGTACAATATCATTGAATTTGTCAGGTTTATTGAGGTTTTCACTGTGGGTGATACTGTGGCTTCTCCTGGCATACCGGATCTTCTTGGTTTACACTCTCACACTCGGAATATGTGATCCACCATCTCAGTCAGTCAGTGGCACCACCTGCATTCTTCCTCCATCTCTTTACTTAATCTCCGGGGAAATTTTCCTAGCCACTTAGATTCGCCACATCTTAGCTGAGAAATGATGCAGTGTTCCTCTCTAGTGAGTCGAGGTCTCGTGAAGTTGCATCACACTGAGTAGTAATTTGATTATAGGACTATATTTGCATACCTGGCATGATAATTACCACAGAATTCGATTGTTTAACCCTTTCAGAGCACCCATTTCCAGTAATATGTGATATACGACACCCCTTGTACGAGCCAGGACCAAACGAGAAGGTTACCTAATTCTGTGATTATTTCTATTCCATTATTGCTACAAGATGCTATTTCACAATTACGATTCATGGTGATTACACGTTTTATGCGATCATTAACTACAGTATTACCTGAAAAAGCTTTCAGAACATCTGGTATAGTGAGAGAACCTTAGGTTTGCTGATAATTCTTGACTGTGAATGAAGGCTAAATTCAGGCCTGCACCAACTTTTCAAGTGAGAATGCAACTCAACTTAATGCTCAACTTCTTTGACTTAACCAATGGATGTTGAGATTAGAAACACAGACATTCTATACTTTAGGTAACAGAGGCTGACCATACTTACTGAGGAGAATAACTTAAAGCGATCGGAAGAGATTGGAGAACCGTAGAGTCGCTGTGGAAATTCCCGCTTCGTACCAGTTTAAATACTTTATAAAGAGTTTGAAGGTCTCTCCCACGCACATCTGTTCCATGCGAACAATTGTAATGTCTACACTTTTTTGCCTGTTACAAAAAAATTCCGCATCTGTTGCTTTGCTTAAGTGTGTTTACTTATATTCTTAATTAAATACCTCATTTCCAGCTTAAGCAATAGACTTCAAAGCAGTACCTCAGAGAAAGTTAAGTTTTTTACTTTTTTCTTTCTTGGCAAATGCGGCGTTTTCAAAAGAAACTTATGATTAGAAGTGAGCAAGAACAAATATCAGCGTACAAAACTAACCTAAAACAGTTTGTTGATGTTTTGGATTTCTATGGCGATTGCTTAAACAGACCATTTTCAATAAATCCTTATTAATTAATGTCTTATTCAAATGTCATATCGCGATGAAATTTCATATGAAAGTCTAGAAATCATTTATAAAACTATCATCTGACTGAGTCATTCTCAACCTGCAGAATTGTGCATCTTGAAATCTTGCAAAACGATGTGAATATTACATAGAAAAAAAATACATTAAGCTCTATTGTATGCACAGTTATGTGGTCGAAAGGTATTCAGGCAGACATTATATTGCTTGATTTATCTTTCATGCTATGGATATCTTTGATGGCTTTTGGAAGCATGAATCAATCTGTCTGTCAATTCATTTGGCTAACTCAGATCCTCCCAATGATGCTGAAAGTTTGTCGAAGAGCCGACAAAATATTAATGAAAAGTTCATTCATACTGTTTTCAATCACGAAGTAGATGACATGAAGTAAAAAGTTGATGTTCTGTCATTGTCTTCCTCATTCAATAAAAGTGGCTACTGGTTAACGTTGTCGAGCTATTCATTAACGTGGTTTCATTTAAAATCATGATTTTGGACACAGCTGGATCTATGTGTTGTATTAACAGAAAACACTTGATGACACGAATCAATCTGTTACTTTTTCTCTGCTTGCATGACTTGTTGCGACCTGAACTAAGCCTTTGTGACTTTAGATTTTAGCGTATTTTCAAACTTTCTAGATAATGCGATGATTTGACCCATGGAAAGACAAATTAAGTATTCACGAAGGTTCATCATACCTAAATCCATAATCTGCTATGGTAAGATTGGCCCTGCCATTCCCAAGAATTTCATGGTGTGGTTTACACGTGCAACTTTATTGCCAAACACTTATAACCTGTGTGTGTAAATAGCACTAACACTCTCTTTCAAAACTTGGAGCTTGGGTGTGGTTTACAGAGTCCCCTGTTTCACAGCTAGATTGCTCCTGGTCCCTACGTCGAAGAATCTGGTCGCACATTGGAAGAGCGCAAGAAAAAACATATTCAGTGGTAATCAGAAGTAAACTGTGCAATACCAATAACTACTGTACGAAAGCGATGTACAAGACAGAATAACAAAAATGTGCCCAAAAGCGCTATATAAATGAAAATCATCATCCTCGTAGGAAATCTCGAGTTAACAACATAAAGTACACTAAGATCATGTCTACTGTACAAAATATAACTGTAATGAATAAACTTGTAATGAACTTTTGAAGAAAAGAAAATACGGTATACGGTACTGTACTTGCTAGAATCGACCTACAACGTCTCACCTGGAACTACTCCATGAAGAAAATTGATAAGGGGGAACTGGACGTTGTTAGAAATGGACCAATTGGTGACTAACTATTCATGAAATGTTAATCTATCTCTCAAGAGAACCGGTCTGTGTCCCATCATATCTAGCCTTAATTCGCAAACAATTATGACACTGTATGAATCTGTGTATACGACGGAGGATGTTATCAATCACCTATTTCACTGCAGATGGAAAGAGATAATCATTCACGTTGTTATCTAACTTAATGTAATAAAATAAGGACTATTGTTCGTGCTCACTACACGCTACGAAAGCGATTGCCTTTCCTATTGGATGATAAAGATAATCCCAATAGGGAAAGAACAATCAATCGCCTCCGTAGAGCATGAGCACAAACAACAACGCTTTCGAAGCATTTTGCCATTCTCGTTTTTGTGCATCGGTTTTCGTTGTCAAAATCAGCCAACTTTCGTACTCTACAGTTTACAGTAGAGATCCCGAAGAGATATGAGATTGCAAGACACGTACATGTAGGGCCTACATGAATGCTATCACAATGTTTTCTCAATAGGATGCAGATCATTGATCATAGAGAGTGGTCTGGAGAGGCGGTTATAAAAGAGTTATAAAGAAAATGTTATGCGAAAATGTATTTGAAGACAGTAACTTTCAGCTAAAATCTATCAAGATGAGGTGCTTGAGGACATAATGACGATTTGATAAATCTAAAATGTGCTTAGCTTTTCTTCAACAGTCTGAATTGTATGTTCCCAAAGCTCTGCACTTAGAGAAGTACTTCTCACTCAAGACAGATTCATGCTTCGACGCCGTACATCAGCGTTGACTTCAGGGCGCAAATTGAGGCTCAGTCGTTCCTACTTTTACGCACTGCAGATTATCGATTGATAAGTTTTGATGCGCTCACGCGAAGTTCTGTAGTTCATAGTCAACCCCGCTAACTTCACGCACTTGTTCTTTCATCGTGCATGACGAAGTGGAAGTAACCAGATATTCTTTTGACAGACGTCTTTCTGGTAAACGTGTCGGCCAGGTATTTCCAACTTTCTTTGCAAACTTTCCAATCACATTGAATATCCCTGGTGAGTGATTGCAAGGACCTCTCCGTCATTTCGACGTCTTCATACTCCTTCAAACTCGGTGTCATGCAAGTTATTATACTTCTGCACTTGTTCAATTCGTTCAATATCCTTTTCCTTTGAAGTCAGAGACTAACACTTGTAGCCAAATCCTTTCTACGTGTTCTCATGCAGCTACCTCCAGCACAAAATGTTGGAAAATATCCAACAGTAGCTGGCGTCAAGACGTTGAAAACTAGGAATTCCAATTTCGAGATCCAGGATCCCGAAAAACGCGGGACTGGCAATCCTGGTATTGAAGGGTCAAAATCTCGGAATTGAGAAAATTGACAAAATAGCTGTATTTCGTTCTAGATGGTTGAATAGAACCCTGTGCCATGACTATGGTTTTAAGTTGTGGAGCCAGGGTAAACGCAGATGTTCGGAGTTGAAAAAATCAAAAGTTAAGCCAAATCACACTGCCATTTTCGCTTGCCACCGGTAAGCATGGTCATTTCGTCTAGAGTAAGACAAATTGGCGAAGATAAAGCAACCAAAATCCATGCACGATAGAAATAGGCCTCTTTACACTTCAATGTAAATCGGTCAAACTTTAAACCTTTTGATAAGCCCACTGATTAGGTCTTTTGAATAAAGCACTTAAATTTGAGCGTTGTCAGTCTGCCAAAGCTGGTACAATGCTTGAAAGCATGCCAATTTGAAGATGAAGCTTTGTGGCGAAGTAGGCATACACAATACCAGGAGCTCAGGAATCTGAACCTAAATCCTCAGGATTGGTCTTTAGAGAAGCAAATTGGCTCATTAGAGAGACACAAATTTGTTTATATTTATTATTAGGAACTGGTTTTAACTCATTCCCGGGATTGATTTGTTAAGGAAGCTTCTTTCTGATTTGACCGCAGTTGTTTATTCACAGCCATTAGTTTTAGCGTTGCGGTAAAAAATGAATGGGTAAACAGATTCTTCAATCGCGCAGTATCCCCGAGCTTGGGATTTTGAAATTCATTCAATGTGCTAGTGCAATGCGCCGAAAGGAAATAGTTTTGATTTGATTCTCTTCTTCCATTTTTACTTGAAGCTATACTGCTGGCTTGCCTATGTCTTGTCAGTTTCGATCCGGGGTCAGTGCTTGTAATTCTCGAATGCCGGGGAATAAAGAAACAGTCGGGATTTTTTGTAGGCAGTCATTAATCCGGGAGATTCACATTCGAGCAATCCCTAATTCTCAGTAATTGGCAGAGTCAAAAGTGCAAAAACCAGGAATTCCGCAACTATTCCCAACTACTTCTCTCAACAGTGGCCTTAGCCAATTTGAGCAGAAAGCTAAAATTGGTCAATTGTGAAGTTGGCTAGGTACATCGACTTCTTGGCAATTCCGAACGATGCTATTCCACATCCCGGTATCCCATATTATTACACACAACTGTTGGCCTTGTCATAGTGCTTGAAATCAACATTCATTCACTACATGTCAGAATCCCATGAACCGAGATTCACCGGTAGTTGGTGGCATTATTGCCGCAGTCCAGAACGAGTTTCTGGCGAGGAACGTGGCCCGTAAGTGAGAACTTTCACAGAATGATGTAGGCATCCTATGCCTACCCTTCGAAATCGTCACGTCTGCCGAGTTCTTGTGAGTTCCCTCTTCTGTGGTCAGACAATATCATAGAAAAACACAGCAAGGATCCAATGTGATCAGATAGGGAGTCTAGCGGTTTTAACCGGTTAACCGTTTAATTAAATTTAATTAACGCGGTTATAAAATAATTAATCGGTGTAAACGGGAACGCTTTCCCCCCCAATCTTTTCTCGAAATTGCAACTACATTGCGTTTAGGGTTTTCAGTTTCCCAATTTCGATAATATCTCATTGCTGATGAGACTATTGCTGATGACTATTGCCAAATAATAATTTCCTGGAAAGGGAGTGAGACTCGAAACAGCAGAAGCCATCGTTTTTCTGCATCACAATAACTCTACCTGATTTCTTCGTTTTCCCAGACAATTGGTTTTGATAAAATACTCTTATACGTATATTTTGTTGTTACAATAGTTGATATCTGATCATCCAAGATCCATTCCATTATGATAACAAGGAAGTTTTAATTCCAGATAAGATTGATGTTTTGATTAGCAATAGAGAATAATGATATAGCCTACCGGGTATATTGTTACTTGTGATGAGTTACCTAACCACATCAATTGTGATAAGTCTTGGCTCATTATAAGTAATTTAAAAGTAGAGGAATATCAAGTGATCTTGCATTAGGAAAAAGTAATTCTAATTGATATCAGTCTTCTACACATGACCATCTACAAGGAATTCAACATATTAATATTGATGTATCAATAATAACATAAATATATTAGTAACCTAAAGATAGCTTTGTGTAGCCGTTGTTTTTATATTATCTGGCCACATCCTATATAAGTTGTGAATTACCATACTGGTACCTCACATTGAATGTTTTGTACAGATTTTATGGTAAAATATACATTATTATTATCATTAGTGGATTTAGATTTTATAATTTATTATTTTGAATAATTAACATGGAATTAGGCACATTCCGTGAAATTGATTTTAGGTTCAAGTTAGCCAGACGGAATAAACTCAAATATTCACGAGGGTATACTAAAATATAACAGTATTCTTGAAAATAAAATATTAAGGAAGTAGACCTACAAGCAATCAGTAGAAAATGTTTATGTCCATAAAGTAAGCGAGCTTACTCAACTGGTATAACAGGTAAACATGCATATACTCATATACTATACTCAGTGCGACTATATAAGCCTTGTATAGTCACATGGAATTGAAAAACATCTATTACTAGTATTACATCGGTTAACCGGTTAACCGGTTAATTTATAATTAACCGCTTGACTCCCTAGATGCAGACTGCAGTTTTTGACTAAAATGAAATTTTCTATGTTTTCTCTGATTAAACCAAAAGTACTAAGCCCAGAGTCATAATTTTTGACATGCAAATGCAATGTCTTCAGTTTACTTACTATGATGTCAGGTCATTTCCTTTCATTTTCATGCACCCCTGTCTATAAAGCTAAGCACATTTAATTTTGGCGAGTCTCTCAATGTCGGAAAACACAAACATTTTGAGCAACTTTATCCACTTCCAACCACATTCTCGCATGCATCGCCGATCAGAAGCTTGATAATATCACATGTACATCATAGGAAATCACCTGAAGACATTGCATGTCAAAAATTATGACTCTGGGCTTGGTACTTTTGGTTTAATTAGAGAAAACATACAAAATTTCATTTTAGTCAAAAACTGCAGTCTGCATCCCATTGGATTTGCATGTGTTTTTCTTTGATCATGTCTGACAAGAAGAGGAACTCACTAGAACTTGGAAGACGTGGCGATTCGAAGTAGGCATAGGGTGTACATCATTCTGTGAAAGTCTCACTTTCGGCCTCGTTCCCTGCAGAAACTCGTTCTGGCTGCCGGACTACATCTCCACCCTGTACATATCATCAGGAAACATAAGGGTGCAAAGCATAAGTATATTGGCCTAATCACACATTCAAGTATGCTGACACAACTGTAATATAGGCTACAATATTGAAATAGTAATTCAAAGAAAGAGATCTAAAAGCATTCGAAAATCTACTCCATCAGCGAAGTAGTAAAACATCTATCGGCATAAATTGATGCCAAAATAAAAACTAAATCAATTGATTTGTCTTGGGATTTCAGAATTTGCGCAAACCCACGAAATCCCGGGATCCGGGGTTTGAGATTTTCCGGGATTTTGGAATCCCTACTTGCGTCATGACGTTGAGACGGACACGCCAGATGAGTCATGGCTTTGACAACTTCATTCGCGTCCGTAAATTCGCGGCGCGCGTGCCGTGTTGACTTTATGATCACGTGACAACAAAACATTTGACGCCGACCACCTCACGCCGTTGAAGTATGAATCTACCTTTAATCACAGAAAACACAAACAAATGTAACTTTACCGAAAACCTCAGTCTTCTTCCTATTGGATTTATATGTGCTTCCTTTGATGCTGTCTGACAAGAATAGGTGCTGGGTAGGCTTCGACAGATGTTCTGTGTTGTGGTAGCCCGACTATATGTCGGAGGGTCTTGAAACGGAGCCGGAGCCATGGTTGCTGGACCACGACTACGAAATCCTACAATAAGGTGACGTCTCAGTGCATTCAGTTATCTTGGCATCAAAAATATCGGAATTCATGATCAAAGTTCCATAGGAATGACTGGAAACTTTAAATTTTGAATTTCTTTCCGGCACAACGATTAGCGAATTATAGCTAATAAATACCACCAATGGAAAGTTCAAATTCCAAAACGTTGTTCACTGACTGTCATCTAACTCTGAGCAACACTTCAGGGCATAGGTCAGGATACAGTAGGTGGCGTCAACTCAAAAACATGTCAGTATACAGTGCAGTGAATACGTTTACATCAAGAGATTCAGTTTTGCGTAGAAAATGTTCTCGAGGTCTAAAAATACTCCATCAATTAAAAAAAACTGAATTTTTGCATTTTTCCTGTTTCACGATGATATCTATTTCTTCGCGTGTTGAAATGCCAATATTTATGACATTTATTAAATATCAAATAGAATGAAATTGACCATGATGAAAATTTATGAGAATTATTAGAAAAATTACGAGAATGAAATTTTATGATGAAAATCTAAAATCATTTATCTTAAGAAAAAAGTAAGGTGATCATCAAGGAAAGTACGAGAAAGGATTGTGACCTAATTCTCCATGCAAAAAATTGAAAGCTTAATATGAATCTCCTGACCCATTTTTGAGTTTGCAAACTTAGCAGATTTAGTTACCAGCTTCATATTTTTCCAACTGACTATGCGGTTCTCTCAAGTCTAAACTTCTCTAACTAACAAAATGCATTTTTGGATGAATAAATGTCATTGAACATAGATAGTTAAGTGTGTCTTTATGGTCATGTGAAAAATTCCGGTTAATCGAACAAAAAGTTATTATAGGGACACGATATAGGCCATTGTTAGTGCAGTATTGTTTTAAAATACCATGTTTGTCCTTTAGTTCATTCATTGATGTACGTGTATCTCTATTTTCGTGGTGACGTCACACATTGTGTTTATTCATGTCATGAAACTGGTTGAACGTCGAACATTTCATTCACCTGATGAGGCGCACAGGTTGTGCATGAAACATTGTGTCCCTATAGTAAATTCTTGTTCGATTAACCGGAATTTTTCAAATAAAGATCAATGTGCAGAACTATAATAAATCGTGAAAATCATAATCGATGCGGATAGAATTCAAGTAAACGTGAATTAATTAAATTTTCTTGCGTAAGATTTTATGATTCAATAACTGAAATTTTGTTTTTCTACTCAATGTTTGCTCATCTGCATGTATATATCTTGAATTTAATTGTAATCGTCCTTGATTATGACATATTTCTTCAATGCAATTTGTGACATAACAAATGTATCAAAATACTCTTGTTGACAAGATTTAGTCGTAAAGTACGAGTATTATCCCTTCCATCGAATTTAGTTAATAAAGTATAACCTCTACATTAGTGTCTCACAGTATTTGATACATGCTTTTCTTTCATTTGTATTGATTTCATGATAGTCATTTCCCTGGAAATTTTTCCACGACAGCAAAAATGCGCATCTAGATAGCAGAAGGAGTTGTTTTAATGAAATCGAAACTCCTATCACGTTGGCTATCACGTGTAACTAATGCTGAGTTGTTGCTCCGTCTAATAGTAATAATAATAAACTTTATTGGTTCACAAGCTGCATGCAGAATCGGTGAACAATACAAATCGAGCGATGACAATATGTGAAGACACGAAAGCAATGCAATGGTTACCAGTATCAAAAACCAAAGTAAGAGTAAAATGAACAGTAGATAAAAAACGCGAACTATTTACAAAACTTGATGAAAGAATTCTTAAAACGACAGGTTTTCGCAAAGCTAGGAATCACATCACTTGCATTGCGAGTAGATATGTTGCGGACAGAACGGAAAGAAAACAGCTCACGAAGGGAGTGCGAGTCACTTGCACAGATTGATTTGTAGAGTTTTTGACACGAACTATTTGCAGACTGAATTACATCCTGATCGGCATCAAGAGAAATGCCAATGATTCTGCACACTCTTTCTTCGACACGCTTAATCTGATACAACAGGTAGTCAGGAGTATTACAAAAGCAAGCAAAATAATACACTATAACGGAACGGATAAAGGCGATGTAGCACTTCAACATGTTACTGGTGTCACAGCCAACTCGCCTCAAGTTTCGAATTATAAAAATTCGTCGAGAAGCCTTCCTTACAATGTACTCAATGTGTTCATTCCACCTCATGTCGGACGACAAAACAATGCCCAAATAAGAAAACGAATCCTTTTGATTAAGAAACAGACTGTTAGCAACACGGATAGGAAGCAAACTTAAACTTTTTTTAGTGACAACATCCATCACAAAACATTTTTGATCATTCACAGGAAGACCGACATTTGCTGACCAACAAGTGATGTTATCCCACTCTTTCTGCAAATGATCATCATCATTGCAGCGCAAAAAATGCAGAAATAAAAAATCGTCAGCATATTTTATCAGCTTGGTATTCAAGCACACAGGAGACAAGTCATCGACAGAGAGTGTAAAAAATATAGGGCCAAGCACACTGCCCTGAGGCACACCGCTTGTAGCATCACACCAATCGGATAAGGAACTATTATACAACACTCTTTGTGAACGAAAAGATAAAAAGCTCACAACCCATTTAACAAAACATGGAGGCAATTGAAACTTCTCGCAAGCATTAACTATAGTGGCATGAGGAAGACGATCAAACGCCTTGGAAAGATCGACTGACAACAGTCTTACAGCTCCAGAGGATTGGTCAAGGTGACGTAAAATGTGATGCTGAGTCAAAACAAGAGCACTGGTTGTGCCAGACCCAGGACGCGGAGTAAACGCAAACTGTGATGGGTTCACAGAGTCTTTAACAACAGGCAAAACGTATTTATGGGACACAATGCGTTCAAATATTTTAGATAGAGCAGGGAGGATGGAGATCGGTCGAAAGTCACTCACTAAAGAAGGCCTATCCGTCTTTGGCACGGGGCACACATTAGCTTGCTTGAAAGCGGAGGGAAACACTTCATCTTGCAAGCTCCAATTAAACAGAGAAGTAATAGCCGGTGCCAAGATGTCAGAAAATTCCCGATATACCCATGGAGGAATACCATCGGACCCGACAGAAGTCTTTGTGGGGCGCCGAAGCTCACCTAAAACTTCGTCACAGGAAATTGGCGGTAGTGTAAAAGAGCCACAGTTAGACGACATAACAGCAGCATCACAACACTGGAAATTTGAGGCGAAGTATTCACAAAACACATCAGCAGTGAGATCCGTTGAAGAAGGTGGCTTGTTGTTTCTTGAAAGAACACGTAAGGCTTTCCAAAGCTTCTTCGGATCAGCCGAATCAATGGTCTCCGTCAGATACACACGTTTAAGGTAAGTAATGTGCTCCTGCACATCATTCTTCAAGCGACGATACTTGTTCCACTGGCGCCTACGGAAGGCATTATCTCGCTCATTGATAAGTATCTTCAGGGAACACTTCATCCACTCCGGTTCTTTGTCGCGTATTCCCACAGTTCTCTCAGGGAAACACTGATTAAAAAGTCCAAACAATGCTCCCTGAAAGAGATCAGCAGACTCCTCGACTGACGAGCATGAGTTGACTAGAGCCAATCAATCAACAGATGAAATTTACTAATTTACTTACTGTAAGGTTAACTTTGCAAATTGAGTTAGTACTTTAGTTTCCCTGCAGACTAAATGGATGTTTTGAATTGTTAACTAACAGAATGCATTCTATGGTCATAAAAATCATTGTGTAGGATTGAGTTATTGAATATCATCATAATCCCTTTGATCAATAATCTATGCGGTTGGAATTCAACTATATTCCACATTTGTAATAATTCGAAATTCCTAGGTTTGATTTTATGAATAAACAAGTTAAGAATTATATTTTTATCATCTAAATCACGGAATTAGACATGTCGTCTCTTCTTCTGTTTGACTAGAAAGAAGAATTGGAACATGTAGCTTGTAATAAATGAACAATCTGATTACCCATAATGCCATAGCAATCGAACAAGTAGCAGCCAGTTCAACATATAACACGCCAAATTGTGCGTTGTTTCAATGACTTGTTATCAACCGGTATACACAGCCAAAGAGACACAGACGATGTCAACGTTCTACAGAAAAGTTTTTAAACCGTGCTTTCGTGAGCCTGCTATCTTTTTTAATAATGATCGGAGGTGCCAACATTATCGACAATACTTGTGCATAGTGATCTGAATTCTTCAAAATCTGAGGATCTTGTGGCGATCGGAAGCATTTGAAGGAATTCACAGCAATCTACAAGCGAAGCAAGACTATATCTCGCAGGTTTAAAAATATCTTTTTGATTACATAGTAAGTTCGGCACGTCCCTCGTTTTGAAATCAGTTAGCACTTCTAGCAATAGTGATGCGCTTAAACAATCCAATTCTGACGATCTAATTAGGTAAAGTTTATGATAACCTGCTTAAAAAGATAATCGCACCTTCGGGTGGCATCTTCTAACCTACTTGAGGTAACTCTGAACTCCAGGGAAGGTCTGGTGACGTGAGAAAGTTCCATTGACCGTGGCAAAGGACCGCAAACTGGATTTCCTTGTCTGGGAACACGCAAGTCCGAGGAGCATGTGCTTAAGGATTGTGTCTGAGGTAGAAATAATTTTGACTGGTTACTTGGTGTCAGTGCTTGGTTCTTGTTGGTTTTCTGGCCCCTACGACGTAGTGTTGTGACTTTGGGAGACCCTGTACTGGGCAATGGCATCCCTGATAATGTGGAAGTTGCTGGCAGGGTTGTTTCTCTTGGAATCAGCCATGACATAAGCGGAGCGAACTGGAGTTAAGGAGCCATGATGGTGACACCTCCATGAGCAAGCACCTATGTTCATTGTCGGCTTAGTGGAGTGTCTTGGCTTGCCTGCATCCACTGTAGTACTTCTTGTCCTCCAGGGGTGGTGCAGGGCTGGGAGAGGGCTACACTGTGCTTTTCTTTGCTACTTCACACCTTCAGATGTATTCTTTAAATGGGTTCTTTTTGCATTCTTTAAATGTGATTTACAATTCTGTTGGCCTACTTATGAATGCTTTGTATGGATTTTCATTCAACGAATATAAGCGCATTTCTATTATATTCTATTTAACCAGCCTAAATCAATGTAGATACTTTACAGATTATATCGTTAATATCTGACAGACATCGTCTGTTTTTACAAATATTTTCTGATTCAGGGTGCTAGACACAGTTGATGAAGCTTATAGTTTTAGTGCTAACTTTAAAGAATATTAGTAGTATATAGTGTGACATCCGGCGCGGACGCTTCGCTCGCTTTCCTTCGTTCGTTGCGCCGGATGTCACACTTTTGGGGTTTTTTTCAAAATTTTTCAAAAATTCAAAATTTTCAAAAATTTAGGCGGTCTCAAAATATCACGTATCGAAAATTTAGGAGTCTCACAATATCACGTGAGACGAAAAATTTAGGCGGTCTTAAAATATAGTAATCTAAAAATATCACGTGGTCGAAAAATATCACGTAGCCGAAGGTCGAAATGTAGCGATGAAAATTTAGGTAGCCCAAAAAATATACTTGTAGTCTTATTTATACCAGAAGATGTATTCAAAATATTTCTTTAAATTGGAAACCTCAAGAAAATGGAAGGAACTTCGGCGGGGACGGCGACGGCAACGGCGACGACGAAATGAATGAAGCT